>JARVJO010000125.1:10761952-10777517 GCA_031762555.1 Cynodonichthys magdalenae | reverse complement strand
GGGGCAACTAGTTTTTATTTGCCCCCCTCGCCTTGCTGGTACACCTGAATTAGTGGTAATAAAAAACTAAATATCATCTCTCAATTAGACCCTATAGAAGGCATTTCAATGTGGGAAAATTATGACACATTTGTCTTTCCATACATTTCACCTTTTATTCTCTATTGCTGCCTTAATCACTTGAGACTGGAAGCTTTTCCACACTGCTGATTTAAAACAGTCACCCCAGTTATTATTGCTTTGCTATGATGTAAAGTGTTTTATATAGTACCTTCTTCTGCTCCTTTTCTGTCAGCAAAAAGTCATTTAAAAAAATGTGAGCTATTTTCTGGATGAAAGAGGTGATCAAGTGTGACTCAGGTATTCTTCGTCTGATTGCGTGCACCGGACCCTGACGTTCGAACCAAACCACTTTAGCATAAATACATGTACTGTGACACCCCTAATATTTAATGTCTTTCACTTCACAGATGGACTTTTTGTGCCTTGAACTCTTATATCAGTCCTGGCAAACTGTACCACAAAACAAATGCAGATAGTGTCCTGTTTTTTTTTTTTTTTTTTTTTTTAAGAAACTGCTGCTTAAGTGACTCTGCAAACACACGTCAGGCCAGTAAACAAGGACTGCTGTCGTTTGTCTTAGCCTTACACTCATTAAATCACTCTTCTCTAACAGCACTGTTTTCCATGCAGACAGAATACACCTAATTCACCGCCACAGTGTTTCCATGACAACTAGCCCACATTAATTTCCAAGGTGAGCGGCCTTGTTGTGCTGGATTGTGTGTTTTTTATGAGGTGTTTTACACATGTGAGGCACATGAAAGATTGAGCGCTCTGCAAAGTAGACGGAGGAAAAAAAAAACAAAAAAGAAAAACTTGTCTCACCCATGAACTCGATCCCCAGCTCGTCCGCTGGTCCGTCCAAGATTAGACAGCAGAGGGGAGGTGAAGGAAAGGGTAAATAGAGACAGAGGAAGAAGAAGAAGACAATTATTTCACGATGCACCCATATATAACTCAAAAATTCATTCGACAGGTAGAGAATCATGATGCAACCACCCTGTAAAGTTCGTTTGCCTACTTTTTTCACACAAAACTTCTCCGTTTGCACTTTGTAATGAGCAAGGCGGCTTCAGATGTTTGAAATACTTGTGCAGGATTCTCTGAATTTTCGCAGGCTGCAGTGGCTTCAAATGCAGACAGGAACCTACGAAGATGTGGGTGAGGGGGCTGAGCAGATTAGATGAGGGATCATGAAAATAAAACTTATAAATGACATATCATGTGGCTTTATGCCACTGCTGCAGCTTTGCTCAGGCCGTTTTATATTGATTTGAGCCTGAGGCGCTGCAATAATTGTTCTCCTCCTCACGAGCTGCCTGCTTCGAGCTGTGTTAGGCTAACACACACATTTACATGTGAATCCATGCATCATAGTATACCTCCCCTTCTTGTCTCTGACAGAAACACATTCTCTCCCCCCGACAAACACACACACAAAGATTTTCTTCATGCAGTTAAGTCTTGTCCTACAATCCCAGTGCTGTGAAAACAGATAAAAAGAAGTACTCGTGTTCTCTCCATCCTGACAGTGCCCTCTTTTCGTGTCACTGTAATGTAATCTTATTTAAATTAAAATGAAACCCTCACTAGTAATTGCTTTTCTGACAGAGGTGGTCAGAGTTTTAAATAGAACATGGCTTGCCAAGCTCTGACACATTATGTGATAGGCATTCTAAAAAAAAGAAAGAAAAAGAAAGACTAAAGATCAGGGGGGGAAAGGTGTTTTGATTAAAGGACGGACAATGTGTTAGTGCTTTGGATTCAGTTTGGAGGAAAACTACCCCACAAAGTAGGTTAATTAAAAATAAAACCAAATGAATCCTGAAAAAATGCATTTTTTTTAGCATTTGAAATACAGTTTGAAAAATTCACTAGAGATACAATCTTTGTGATTTCCTAAATTTTTGCAGATACACCTGTCACAGCTTGTTTAGCAGCTGCTGTGCACAGATTAAATAATTTTCTAATCAATGAAAAGTAACTGAGGGTTAGGGTTAGTTTTCTTGACAGAAACTCTTCTGAGGCCAAAATTTCTAAAACTTGGCAAATTATTGGAAAAAGAAACTAAATATTAACAACAAAACAAATGAGAGGGAAATTAATGGTGCACAGTTTCTTTAGCCTTAAAAACGTTTCTGTTTTAATCAAAATTGCCTGATAAATACTTACAGCACAATGATTTTTATAGAAATTAGATTAGATTTTAATGATACATTTTTTAACGATATGATTAACGTACAAGTTAATCTTTGCATTTTGACAGGAGGCAGATTAAAACTTTTTTCTTTTTTTAATAACGGCATAGGGCTCATGGGAATATTTTCATCATTTTTAAAGCGTGTATCTAAAGGCACCAGCTAAATTATACTCATCATTAAAAGTTATGAGCCCAAAAATTCTGGCCAGAAACATTTTCAGATTTAAATTAGCTGCAAAATCAAGACAAAAAAAAAGAATATTAAAAGGTGCCAGTTTAGATGTATTAAAGCACCCCAGTTATTCTAAAACATATTTTGTCCTGTATTTTTAAAATTTGTAATATCTGACGTACAGTTTTTGCACAGTGTCTGATTAAGTCAGTCTGTTCTATAATCATTCATTTGGCTGCCAAAGAGTGACAAAAACAGGTGTGTGGTTACCATGGTGACCACAAATATGCTACTGGCAGTCTTTTTATCTTGACTGATTTTATGCTTAAATATTTTATACATCCAAATGTTGGCAATTATTTTTAGTTCAGAATATTCTGAAATTGATGTTGTTTTTTTTGCTGTATTTGCACTGACACCCAATATGAAATTGTCTGGTTCTAGCTTCTCGGTTGTTACTGTGTGAACAGAGCATCTTTGCTGTGTTACCTGATCTGTATTATCCGCTCAACTCTTTGCTTGTGATTGCCCATGGCAACAGCTGACACTTTTCCACTCTAAATCCCCCTCGACTGTCACAGCCCAAGCAGATGATGTCATTACAACGCTGATACACATCCCCTCCTCTGGCACTGCCTTGTCTGGTGAAATTCACCAATCACAACATGTGCGGGCTCTCAAATCCATCGTGCCTGCAACTCAAAGCACTCGAGGGACTCATTTATGGCGTCTTGTGGGAGCCGAGAGAATACCTGTGCGTCATGTCTAATGCTTTTGGTCTGATTAAGAAGCAGTGATTTGCTGGGTGGGACAGACAATGGCAGGTGTGAATCAAATTCTTAATCCCTTCTTTCTCTTGGGTGAACAAGTAATTGATAAACCAATGTGTGTGTGTTTGTGTGTGTGTGTGTGTTACTAAAGTCAACATTCTGTGTGGATCCTTACCTCAGGCTTCATATCTACAGGAGATAAATGTTTTAAATTAGAGTAATGTGTCCTTCTGCCTTTGAATCAGCTGAGTTAAACTGAAAAAACACTCTCAGCTCTCCCTCCTCCACCACCTCCTCCTCTTCCCCTCCTTCTATAGTCTCAGAAGTGCCTCTTGCCTAATGAACACCACCAGTGGTCTGCCCTAAACTCGCCCACACTTAAGAAAGGAACTTGTTCAGATTGTTTACCAAGTGCAAACTATATCGCTGTTGTCCGACACTGCAATACCTCCAATTAAAGACCCCACCACTTCCTCTGTGTGTGCACCGACATGTAGGACCCTGGCACACTCCTCCCACCTCCTTTCAGCTGAGTTCAAAGCAGTATAGCTTGAGTTCTTAGCGGGGAGTCTTCCTCCTTTTGTCCCTGCACTCATGTGATGGGCTCAGTGTTTTCCGCCTCTCTTTCACCCTCTAAAGATGTGAGGAATGATGGCGTTGCACTGCGTGCAAGCCAGTCCAACCTGCTCCTTTTGAGTCTTTTGCCAGTCAATACAAAAAACAAAAGATGAGGGGCAAAGAAAGAATTAGGTCTGTAAGGTGAGATTGATTTCAGAAAAAAACAACTGCTGAAAGCCAAACAGCATATATACCAGATAACAGTTTTTTTCCTCACCCCAGGGTATGTTTTGTGTCTAATGCTGCCGTGTCAATGAACAACAGCAAGAAAAATATCTTTAGAGTGATGGTTTACATCATTTGAAGTAGGGTCCTGTGGAAATGCTGTGAACAATAACATCTTACCTGTTGTACATACTGTAGCTTTTTGAAGGACATCACTTTGACAATTTTTTTAATCAAATAATTGATTCTTAATTAATGGGCTAACGGCTAAACCAAGGGGTTCTAAGAATAAAGTGGTATTTAGTTTCCTAAAACAATTTCCATCTTTAAATATTCTTATGCTTTTTAAAAAACCCTTCAAGTCAAGATACAGCTAAACATATATGTATATGATTCATGCATACCATAACATTAATTTACATTGATATCTATTTCACATTACAGGGCAGGAACAATATAATAATATTCCTGCTGAAAGTGTTGTAAAGATGTGCTACAGCTAGCTGCTGGTGCTACTATTTACAAATACTTTCATGCTATAAAATGTACTGAAAAACTGAGCCTTGAAAAGGTGATTTAAACAGAGTTTGCATAAATTGTAATGAAATATTTGCATAGTGGAGTTTAGATGGCAGCAATTCACTTTGGTCTTGCCCTCACTCAGATTAGCTGTTAACTTGTCATGCCATAAAGAATTTAACTTTTTTTCAACAAACAACAGGTAAAATATTTATTGCTCATATCCTTGTCAAAGAACCTCACATCAAAAGATCTGAACAAACCCTTTAACTTGCTTGTGTTCAGTCAGACACACTGAGTAAACTGGATTTCACTGGAGCTTTTCCTACTTGTATTTGATGTTAGTGTGTGCACGAATGTTTATGTTATTACATGATTTGGCGTTAGAAAGCTGGATTATCCTCAAAACCCTCAGTAATCTGGGTAAATTTTAGATCAATCCTCATCAACCGAGATCCAAATAGGCCTCATTGCCCTGCTAAAAATCCTCCCAAGTTAGCTTTTTGTGGTTGGTAAAAGGTTTGGGGTGAGTGAAAGCTAGATGTTCTTCCTACATTCCATCCTTACTACCTTAGTTATCTAGTATTTTCTGACAAGAACTTGAAGGTTCTTGTTTGTGAATATGTCACCCATCTGTCTATTCACCTCTGAGGAGGCGGTGGATTCGGTTAAGGTGTATTTTATCATTCTATGAGACATTTTGGAAAGAATGAAAATCACCACCTTTCAAATTGTGAGACATAGTAGAGATTTGGCAAAGAGCTTCACTCTCTCAAGGCTCTTAAATTAAATTTGAACAGCTTTGAATGGGGAAAAAAAATGTTGAAATAAAAAAAAAAACTTTCACCAAAAGAAAAAAATACCTTACCTGAAGAATTTAACTTTTAATTTGCAGCCTTAAATCCTTCCCTTTCTACAAAAAAACTATATGCAGGGCTAACTTAGTGTAACTGAAATTGAAGATTTGTGTGCTGATTCTAATCAATAATAGTATAAACAACCTAGCATTCCTTGAAAGAATGTATTTTGCTCACTGCTTTTCATACCAGAGTTTTAGAAAAAGACCATCTTTTGTTGAGAAATGGCCAAGGAGTAGTTGAGATACTAAGACATACATGTACATCTAATGAATATGTTGAGATTGTTAAATTCCGTGAAGTAAATAATAAAATATTTTGGTAACAGACAGACACAAACAAAAATAGTCCACTTTAGTCCTTTGGCAGCCAAAAATAAAGAGTTCTACATGAAGCAGACTGAACTATCACAGCAAAATGTTTGTCATAAAAATCATGAAAATTATAAAAATGTTTTCACAAACTGAGTCACTACCTGTATTTTCCACTCTAAACAATAACCTTGTTTTAAATCATTGCAACACATCTGTGCATATCTGTGATTTTGCATAAATCATTTGTTGGACCTTATATTGTATATCCGTCATTTGTTTTCTGAGGTAAAGGCTGGCATATGTTAATAATTTTCAGCTATAAACGTCAAATCTGTTCAGATATTTTTTTTCTCTGCTTATTAGTAGCTTAACAGGTTTCCAGTAATAAATTTAGGACATCAGTGAGAGATAAGTAAGTGGAAAAAAAAAAGAGTATTTGGCTTACACTCTAAATAAACATGGGCTGTTAATAGCAGATGCTTTTGTTTTATGGGGTCATAAGATGAAAAGGTTGGCAATCACTGAATCAGACTAATCCAGCTGCATCACACCACTATGATTACAGTATGTGCTGCTGCTGTGAAAAATACAGCTCTGTCTCTCTGGGGTTTCTGCTGTTGTCTGGGAGATTCTGGCTCTGAAGTGCTGCAATTCTCACATGCTAATCAAACTGTTTTATAGGTTTTCAATAGCTACTCAGAATTATGGTGATTCTGAAAAGTTTTTGATCTTCTAAATAAGTAAAGACTTCTGGAATGCTCTGCATTGCTCTTTGAGTGTTCCGGATGGATATTTGAATAAATCAACATGAACTATAAATATATTGTAATCCATATGTGTGCCCTTTTAGTGCCAAAGCCAATAAAATTCAATAAAGACTTCTAAGCCAGATCCATAGGCAAATTGATGGCTTCCTATAGGAGATGAAAAAACAATTCCCAGACTGAAACTGAGTCCATGTGAGAGCATCAAACGGGCTTCGTGGCACTGACTTGTGACCCCATTAATGAACTCTCAGAGGGCTTGGTGGAATTAGAAAGCCATAGGACTGAAGTTTCTCTCTGACTCTTGGAGCAGAGGAGTCAAGTCACTCCCTGAAACAGTGAAAATTTCTAAAGCCACAGCCTCATGGGAGAGATTCGGGGCCTCCAATTTCTCTTTCTTGTATAGCTCTGACGTTTGCTTTATATTTAACTACACCACAAAGCCCTTCAGGGGACACAAAGACTCCAATTATTAAATGGGAAAGGAAACTGAAAAGTTGTTTTCTTTTAGCCAGACTTAAAGTGATAGCCAAGATCCTTTGAAGTGGGGTTCAGTGAAAAGGTTATGAACAGTTATTAGCTCCGTTTATCAGTTGGAGATTATGACTGAAAAGGGTGTTTCAGATCGCTAGTTTTTAATATGCAGATTAATTTTGGTCAGAATTCGAGACAGACTGAGCTCCAGGGAGGAGCTTTGTGTAAATAGGCAGAGCTTTGTACCAGCAAGCATTTAGACAGCTCCACATGGGGACCACAGGAGATTCAAGGGTTTCTTAAGCATGAATGAGTCAAAGCAACACTCTGGGTATGTTTTTGATGAGGGAATAACAGTAAGACTCAAAAAAATCCATTTTCCATAATACTCCTCCTTTAAAGAAAGTAAGATTAAAAAGTACAAATAAAACTCCTCTGGTCTTTTATACCTCTAATATCTTCAAGTTAGGGTTCTAGTGAAACAAAATGATCCACATTTTGTAAAGTGAACTTATACATGTATTTCGCTTTAATAGTTTATTAACTTAATTTTATAATATTAGTTGAACTGTGATTACATAAAAACCTGAAGCAGCTTTTTTAAAACCTAAAATAATCTTTTTGTATACTGTTCAAACTGTAAGATTTAAGCCCTGACAAGTCTCTTTCTGAATTTGTCCAGTTGAAAAATAGAGTACAGTAAGAAATTGGCCCAAGGCATAAAGGATTTGCCTGTTCTGAATTTGTTTTCTTGCTGCAGATCAATACACCAAGACTGTGAGAGAACAACAAAAGAGAGACAAACACGGCGGGGAGCATACTTGGATCAGACAAGATAGCATCTGTCTTGGGTACAAACTGGTCACAGCGCAGTCCATGGTAGCCCTCTTTACACCTGTAAGAGAGGAGGAAGTAGAAAAAAAACAGAGTCTGATTTAATGTCAGAAGTGAGACAATCCAAGCAAAAAAGAAAATCAAAGCTCAGTGTGAAAACATCAGTTTGAAGAGACTTTCAGATGAGGAAATATGAGAACAGGAAACGTATAGGCAGAAAAAAAAAATGGATGATTGCTACAAAGTGGAGGGCTGGCTGTGTGCTGAGATACAGAGACACTATAGAGAGGGGGTGGAGTGAGAAGACAGAGAGGAAGAGGATGAGAGCTGGGCTGGACCGAGCAGCGCCTGCAGCATAACTGATAGCACATGACAGACAGGAATGCCAGGTCCCAGTGGAAGAAATCAGGCTGGAGTGTTTTTGGCACGATGCAGGCTCCACAAGATCTACAGTGAGAAGGAAGGCTGCCATGGCTGGAAGACTTAAATAAACAAAGTCCTGGCACAATGCAAATATTTTCCTCCATCGCCAAATAAATATGCATGCACTGTTGATGCCTCCAGATCTCTGTGCAACTATCACAAAAATAACTACAGAAAAACGTGTCATTTGGTTGTCTCAATTGCAGAATTTTGCTTTACATATAACTAGAATCGAAGATTTATGACATGTAAAAAGTCTTGTGTTTTGTTTTATTCAGGGGAGCTTTCATACTTTTCAATAATTTTAATCACAAATATTTTCCTCTATGAAAAACAGAGATCCCTTTAATTACTACAAAATCAATGTTGTATACAGTAGCAAGGGTTCCCAAACTTTTCCTTGCCCCCAAACAACATTCTCCTCTGGCCAGGGACCCATTTCGCAAACCCACAAACAATGCCACAAAATATGTACAACATTTCAGTAGATTTTTATAAATTCTACTTAAAAATAAAGATAAAAAAACAATGATTTAAAATATTTATTAGAATAAATTTGTTTATTTTTTTCTTTCCTCGAGCTTTCTGAGGCCCCCCTAGCACCCCTTGGTGGCCCCCACTTTGAAAAACACTTCTTTATAAAATATAAATTATTGACCAAAACAAGTCAATTTAAATAATAAAATCTCTGCATAGAACAACTTGGTGGTTATTTTTTCACCTTTTCTAAATAAAATTTTGAAACTATTCACTTTCTTGTAATAAATTGAAATTGATAAAGGTTGAACACATCTTTGGGAGAGGTGGGGAGAACATTTGTTCTAGTTTAGTTTTTATTAGCCATTATTCTGCTTATTTTAGCTAGTCTTTTAGCTTTTAGCTACAATTTTGTTTTTAAGCTTTAGATAGTAACCTTTGTCTATTTTCAGCTTTAACATTTTGCAGATTTTAGCTATCCTTTTGCTATTTGCAGCTAACCTTTTGCTTCTTTTAGCTAGTTTTTTCAACTTTTAGCTTATAGCTATCATTCTATTGTTTTTAATTTTAGCAAGGATTTAGCTGCTTTAAGTTCTTAGCTGGTGTTTGGCTTTTTTTTAGCTTTAGCAACTCAGTTTGTGCAAGTTTCAGCAATAATTTAGCACTCAGCCATCATGCTAAAAAAGACATTTCTTTAGTTTTTCTTTAAGTTCCATTCTGTAAACGGAATGTATTCTTTAAAAAACATGTTAAGGATAGAACACAAGAAAAAAATCTGAAGCTACTTCCTCCACGCTAAATCTGGTGAAATCCCCAATAGTTCTTGTCTTAAAGAGATTTAGGCCTTTTTATTGTTGCCTTCAACAGTGGCGGTAATGCAGCCACATGCAGTGGGCTGATCCATCCTTCTGCACTTTCAAAGCTTAGTCGAGACAATTGTGGGATTTGAACTGATGCGTTCGCTTCAACATAAACGTGTACATGAGTGAGCCATTTATCCGAATTGTATCTATTGTCTCGGTTCCATCTGCCTAACTCTCACACAGTTTCAATCAATACTAGCTAAACTGAAGACCTATTTATTTAAGAGGGCTTTTGGTGTTTAGTTCTTAACATTTTATATCTTTTTTACCTTCTTTATTGTAGTTGTGTGTTTTGTTTTTTAACTTGTTCTGTCATATTGTGATTTGTTTTTACTTGTTTTATTCTGTGAAGCACTTTGGTCCATGCAGAGCATTGTTGGAAGGTGCTATATAAATAAAATTTACTTACTTACTTACTAATACATAACTCTACATTGCACCAGTGTCAAAAAATCAGACATTTAGTGTATTACACTTGATAAACAACAAACATGGATCATTAACTTTTAACACTTGGGGGGAAGAAGAGAAAGAAGAAAAAAAAAGCAACACCATCAACAACAACAAGTGAGCTATTCATAATAAAGTGAGCAGCCGTGAAGATCACAAGTTGTTGGGTGTGTGAAAACTGTGACAGGATTGGTTTAACTCGTTCTTTGTTCATTTCAGGCTGCAGTTTAGGGTCCATTTGGTCTCTGTTTCAGTGCAACATGAATGGTTTCTTATTTCAATACTTTCTAGTATTGCAGAATAATCAAACTGATAAGAAACATTTAAAAATGTTCTCTATGTTCACACCAAATGACAAAAGATAACCTTAAATCGTAATTATAAGTCAGCTTCTACAACTTTCAGTTTTGCCTGTTGGAAATCCAGGTTCAATTTAATTCCTATTTATATGCTAACTTATGCTAACTTACACTATCCTTTTTATGAGACTAACTTGATACATCAAATAAAATCAAGTAATAATAATAGTTGCAGCTATTTAATCTTCCAACCACCTTAGTTGATTAAATTAGGATAATAATTTGCAAGTAATGTTAGCTAAGAACAATGCTAACAGTATGGTAATTCAACTTCTAATATTTTTTTATTTTACTGTCTGTATAAGGAAAACTTAATCTTTGGTGCCTCAGTAATGCAATGAATCACAATGATGTTAGTCAATAGCTTAAATTAATACATATTTGTAGCTACAATCAATTTGCTCCTAAATTACCATACAGTAGTGTGGCGTAACAAAACAAAAACGTCCTGTTAAAAAAAAAAACTAAATTTCCAAACATTACTCCTAAAATACGGGTTTATAACATAAAACCTGTGTGAGGGACTTGGCAGTCAGGCTGCAGGGTGTCATTAATGAAACAACCTTGTTATGTGGCAATAAAATCTCTAAAAGCACCTTTAGAGGAGCGGCTCATAACATTTCAAACTATGTGTGAAAAATATCCAGGAATTAAATGTTCTAAATCTTAAATCTGAGACTCTGTTTGTCATTTCATTTCCAAAATAATAAGCAAAACCTCCATAATTCTGTGCTCAAGCAAGCAAAAGGAGGGTGGTGGACAGACCAAACCCTGTCATCATTTCTCTTACACTGTGAGACTACTACTGCTTAATAAGCCTGAAAAATGGCTAATGCAAAATTAATGCTGAGTTTTCCACCCTCTGTCAAATCTCTATATATTTAAACAAAGATATGTGAGAATATGAAGTTTTTTATATAGTATCTCGAAAAAGATCATTAAACCATACTTGTGCCGTTTACAAGAACTTTTTGACATATTAGAACATGAGCTACACTTCTATATTCTAAAATTGATGATATTTCAGAGAAACACCCAGGTCTAGACAAAGTCAGTGATTTATTCTTAGTTTTATAAGAAATGATTATTGAACCTGGAAATTCTTCTCATTAGCATCTTGACATATGACCTGAATACCAACAATGTTGGGACGTTGCATAAAAATGTAAATAAAAACAGAATTCAATGATTTGCTAATCTGAACCCATATGTGTTTGTGTATATATATATATATATATATATACATATATATATTTATTGCAAAATAATAAAGTAAATCAAAGTAAATGTATCAAATGTTTAAACTAAGAAATTAGACCATTCTTATGTGGGAGAAAAGGGTTATTTTGATTTTGAAAGTGGGATGGGGCAACAAAAAACTCTTGGTAAGTGAGTGGAATAGTAAACAGCAGAAGGAGCATTTTGCAACTAATTAGATGAGTTGGCAACAGGTCAGTGAGAGGACTGTGTAAAAACCCAACATTTTAGATAGGCTGAATTTCTCAGAAATAAAACTGGACAGAAGTTCACCAGTTTACACAATATATCTAAAATAATGGAGCAATTTCTGAATAATGTTCCTCAACAGAAAACTGGAAAGACTTAATATCCTATCATCCACAATTCAGAATATTTATTAGGATTCGTATGTTTTGGATTATTTTGTAATGTCATGTCCGGACTTCCAAACCTCTGCTCTTTGCCTGCCTTTTGTCTGTTTTTTGTGATCTTGGATTTAATGGATATGACCCACACCTGATTCCTGACCCATCTCTGACTGCAAATGTCTGTAGATCAGCCAGTGGATTCCACTTTGGCAAACCCAGAACTGCCTCTTTGACCACGCTTCCCCTAAAACCTCAGGATTTGCTTTGGACTTTTCTGCTAGCAATCAGAGGATTTATTGACAGATTTGTATACGATCCCAGAGGTCCTACTCCAAGACACAGCAGTCATTTCCATTTTCTAATAAATTATTTAAAAAATCTCATTCTGTATTGGCTGGGTTTTTGGGTCCAATAACCATACTCTGAAACCATTACAATTTTATCAAAAACTTTAAAGAATGTGGAAAAATCGAACATAATTGTTTGGGTTCAAGAACACTTCCACAAATCATTGTCTGTAAACACAGTTCACTGAGCCATCCACAAAAGCAGGTTAAAGCTCTATCATGCGAAGCAGATCATATGTAAACACCATCCAGAAACATCGCCATTTTCTCTGAACCAAAGTTTATTTAAAACAGACTGAAGCAAAGCGAAAAAATGCTTTTTGTTCAGACAAATACTAATGACATTTTTAATAAAAGACGCAAATGCAATGTCCTCTATCTTGAGTTCTTAGCGGACAGTTACAAAGTCTGCATCTCTCATGGTATGGGTGTGCATTAGTGTCAATGTCACTGACAGCTGACACATCTGGAAAGATCCATCAATGCAGAAAAAGATGCACACGTTCAGAGCAACATATGTTCCTCTCCAGATGACCTTGACTCCCAGGGAGGACCTTGCATTTTTTTCAAAGAAGTAAACATAGCTCTGTCTAAATTATTTTGGATTGTTTTGCTGACATCAATTTCAAAATGTCAATATTTTGTCCAGTTTCTTTGACATGATTACAATGTTGTATTGTGATTTCCATATGGGTTTATAGGATTTCCAATTCATTGCTTCCTGTTTTGTTCACATATTACATAATGTCCCAATTTTGTTGCAAAAATGGTTGTAGTAATATTATTAGTATAATATTCGTGTATGCTCTGAAAGGCACCAAATAGATTATTGCCTTTGTTCATAATTAGCTGTTTCAATTTTATTCAAAAATTAGGCAAAACCCAACACAATTTAAATAATTATATGAATAATATCTAGCCTAAAATAAGCACTCATCAGCATGAAGATGATAATTGAAGACTCTTCTATCTGATTGAGCATTTCACAGAGACGTTTGATGTGTCATCTGCTGCTGCAAAAAAAAAACATCTTTTTGAAAGAGCTGTGCATTTTTGTTGAATTCCTGCTTTTTTTTCTTAACCAAAGTGAATACTTGATCACATGCGCTGTCCCTTTTTTTCTTTGTTTGCCTAAAAATTGGGGGGAAAAAAAGCCAATAGGATTTTGCAAGCGATGAGAGGACACTCAGGAGAGTCAGTCAAATTCGGAGGGTAAGTCGCTCCTCTTGTAGTGTTGCCTTAATCTGCCCCACGTCCCACCTTGTATCCCTGAGATGCCTCGTTAGTATTCTGAATGACTAACCCAAAGGCAGAATGCCTGTCTGGTGATCTGTTTATGTCTAGGCTCGCTTTCTGTTTGTCTACGTCTTGATATCCCCCCCAGCACCACCACCAACACTACCACACACATAAATCCCCCCACCCCCGCCATCTTTATGCCACTGTGAAATACTCTCATCACTGAATGGGGAAGCAAAAGAGCGCTTTGTAAATGTGTTTGCACGAGCCTGGCGTTGAATGCCCGAACGGGTGATAAACAATGTGAGATAATGGCACGCTTCGAGTGTGTGTTTGTTTTTATCCTCCAAACAGGAGAAACGGAGCTGGTGCATTTCTGAGGCGGTAGGGAAAATAACACAAAGTTGAACCCAGATGTCTGTGTGGATTGGGGCATGTAAATGTGACAGCTTTCTCTTATGTGTGTGCGTGTTTATGTATCCTGTAGTGCATTTTCCACCCCCCCCCCCTACTGTTCCAGCGTGGTTTGTGACTACCGGCTGCCTTTAACACATGTTCCAATCCTGGCGGAAACACACCTCCGAGTACTGAGGATGACGGAGGGGTGGGGAGCTCTGCCTCGCAACTAATCACCATTCTGACTGTTAATTAGTGCAAGAAAAATGGGGGCTAGTTTGACTGCGAGGGGAGGGAAACGCAGTACAAGAGAAGGGAGTGCGATCGAGTCAGCCAAAATTTCCCTTCACTGTCTCACACGTGCAAACATTAGCTTCAAGGTGTAGATAAAATACTTCCATTTGTTACAACTGTTGAGGTGGAAACAAGCAGCTTTACGGGAGCTTAGTAAAAGTGTTGATTGCTTATTGATTACAAAACAAATTCTGGTGGAACAGAAAGCTGAATTTTAGAAGTAAAAAAATATTAAGAAAAATCCATTTCCGCTCTTTTCACTGACATTGGCAATTCTGTCCCACGGCTCAAGTTGGCCTTTAATTGGCATTAAATTTAAACTGAACAAACAATGACTTTGGAAGCAGCTGTTCCAGATTTATTTTGAAGTTTTTCTCAGCATGCCAGCTGTTCTCTGCTTTCTCTGGCATGTTAAACTGAGCAGCCATATGTAACTTCCTATTTAATTCCCAGCAAGAGGACATACTGTATATTTTGTAAAATATTTCTCAAGGAAATTGTTGTTCACACCGTATGAACAAATGAGTTTTTGTCTACATGTGTTTGTGTGTCTGTGTGTGTGTGTTCAAGGGTTTGATTCCAGAATTGTGCAAATTTTATTTTTACAGATAATAACCTAAAGTTTGGTGTGGTACCAGCTGAGAGTCATATTATTTACTTTTAATTTTAATTTATTTAAAAAAATATTCATTTCATTTAAAACAAAATAACTATGCAATAGAAGAACAAAATATACAAATTACATAAAATGAAAGGTAGCAGAAAGAAGAAAAAATCTTAAAATATCTGCCCCCTTTTTAACCAAAAATATATTCAAGCAATAATGTTTTATAATAATATTATAAATATATAATTTATAAATACAATTTATATTAAAAGGTACATATCATGCAAAATTCACATTTTTAACCAATAAGTACACTTTGTTGTGCACTAGAAGTGCAGAAAAGTTGGATTTAATCTCTTCTGGTGCTGCATAGATATTTTTATATTCTGGTTGGGTCATTCTTTTCAACTCGTTCGGTTTTCTCTATTTTCTATGACGTCAACCTAAAATGAGCCTCTCTGGAAGCAGGAGAAAAACAGGGTGTAAAAAGTCAATTTAAAGAGACAGCATCGAAATGAGTTGTTCCGAAACACACTTCAGAAAAGGCGTGAAAGAGGGTCTTGTTGAGTTACAATAAGGAGGAATTCAGACCAAAGCATTGCAGTTCCACGTCAATTTTGAAAAAAACGTCCTTTTTTCGACAAAATGGTTTTGCGCTAGGATGAGGTGGATGTTTGGCCGTATCGAAATTGGTTTATTTCGCAAAACTGCAATGGAAACACTTTTTTCGCATTACGGGAGTCACGTGATCAA
>JARVJO010000125.1:10723847-10755594 GCA_031762555.1 Cynodonichthys magdalenae | reverse complement strand
CTTTGTTTTACATCACCCCTTTTTCTCTGGACTTTTTATGTTATTCCCCCTAACCTCTTAGGCCTGGGGTCGTAACACTCTAGCTGAAAAATTGAGTCAATTAAAGTTCTACAGCTTTAATTTAAATTAAATTGTCCATACCAATTGTTTTTTGTATTTATTTATTTATGTAAGCCTGTGCTTTTGGGAAAACTTGGAAAAGGATCTCTTAAAGCAAAGATCAGACCTTTTGAGGTGAGAATCTGCGGAAAAAGTTGCAAACAATTTATAAACTTAATTAATCTTAACCAAATAGCACTGAGTAGCCTCTGTTTGGAAAAATAAAGTAAATAAATTCAGATTGGATTGATGATCAGCTAATCTGAATGGGATCTAAAGAAAGTGGATTGCTGCCACCCTAAATCAACTCAAGTCTCAAAAGCTTTAAAATTCATGTAAAACTATATGCATTGTCTTTTTACAGAACATGTTCAAAAAATGTATTAACAGCATACTTAGTTAAAACAATTGTTTTTATTTTAATGTTTTGAAAATGATTCAGTATTAGATGGAAACCCAGCAATGACAGTCTTAAAATAAAGACTGTATTTCTGTTTTAACTGAAAATGTCCTCAGCTGCAGGTATTCTAATTATGCTCCAAGTAACAGATGAACAACAAACAAAAGAACTATTTTAGTAAAAGGAGACCTAAACATCCTCCTCAGCAAATGTTGAATGGCTGGATTTTTTTTAAGACAGACTGTTTTAAGAGCCTCCAGGGTGGAAGAAGTTTCAAAAATACTGTAGTAAATGCTTAACCTTGCATAAAAGCTAAATTAAAACAGAAATTGTTGATAAATCACAGGATGTCAGGCGCAATGTAGCAAAAATCCCATTTTTTCTTAAATCTAAGCATATTGCAGTTAAAATGTGATGGTGATTGCATAATGAGAGTGTGAGGCAAAAAGATGATTTTTTCCCCTCAAAACAAACATGTTAAATGTTTTGAAATGCTGTTATTAGCTACGGAATGAAACGACTGTCCCAGAAAATAATACATCTGCAAAAGAACGAGAAAATAAATACGTATTATCACATTTCAGCAAGACAGAACCACAATTTATTTTAGACAAGCTTTGGCATGTAAAACAGCAAATAGACATTTTCAGCCTGCTATAAGTGACACTTAATCAAACAACTGTGTATTTAAAAATAAAACGTGAGATGTAAATAAACAAACAAAAAAACAAACAAACAATAATTTAGGTTTAGCTCCAGGATCAATACTTGTAATTGCCTTTTATTTAACATCTCATTGCAGCAAAAATATCAGCTAAGCTGCTAAATCATACATTATAAAACAAATTCTTTGGTCCGTGATGAATTTCTAAACTTTCTAAAAGACCAAGCGTCCCTGCTTAGTTTGCTGAAGGTGCAATAAATATTGAGATACCTTTGGCCGTGTAGGATACTCAGATGCAGTCTATTTTTTCTGGGTTTTGTGAGTCCACATATTGGAACAGACAACGGCGCGGCACAATGACAACTGGCCTATAAATGTTGCAGCCCACGTTTGAGGCTGAATTGAGACACAGTCAATGTCTGTACTATTAGCAAAAATATGAATTGATTTGAGTGAAACTTTCAGGAAGTAATTAATGCCTTTACCCTCATAACTCATTAATCCAATTAAGTCAATCTATTTGACGATTGCTGCCACAACATATAAATGGCTACAACTCAGTCAGTTTTACTGATATTGAGCTGTAATTTGATGTGGTTTTAGTTTAAACACTGATATATAATATACTTTGAGCATTAGCAGATCTCTCGAGATCTCATACTGTATGAGAAATAGTGTGCCCACTTAAAAGGTTTGGTTAAGATGGCTTTAAGGCTACCATTTATCAGCATAAGATGATCTTAGTCTAAAAATGTAAAGCAGCGGGCGATATGCTTTCCTTCGCGGAATACTAGACCTTAAATAATATTCACTGCCTTTGCAAGTTTACTAATTAGGCTCAGAAATAAACAAATGGACAAATGTAGCAGTTGAGACTGAAAATTAAACAGCTTATTAGGTAATTGCACAAGTAATCTGCAGTTTATTTCATTACAAACATCATTGCTTGTATCTCTAGCTAAAACCCATCCCAGTATAAACAGACATTTTTCTAATTAATATGACAATGTTGATAAATGTCCAATTACAAACTCTGCCCACTCGTTTATTCAGCTGAATTTTAATGCTGTGGGTAGTTTGTGGTAGTTACTCATGAAGGCTTTGGAAACACACAGGAGAGGGTCCCTAACTGTTTAAAAAAAATTAAAAAAAATAAAAAAAATTTAAGATTGAAGATAATGATGATAATGTTGTTGTTTTTTTGCTATAAAGAACCAAAATTTAGTACTGAATAGTCTACCGTTGGCCGTCTTGCACTTTGTTGCACAAATCTGCCTCAGATTGTCTTGCACCTGGGGAATCGACCTGCTCTTTGATGCATGACGAAGCGCCAAGGCCGTGACGCCAGGTAGCTCCAGGTGTTAACACTGATCAGTATTCATATTAGCAGCTAATCAAAGAGGTCGAGCTGAGTTAACTTTGTGCCTGACAATAGATGAGCTACTCCCACCTTAGTGCTGGGAATTAAACCACTTACACCCGAGCAAGGACACTGCAGCTTTTTACACTTTAACTTAAAGAGGTTTTGTGCAAAGACAGAGGACTTTCCTTCCAAAATCTGCTTTAATCCTACAGGCTGCACTCAGTTTCATTAATTTTGATTGATTGCAAATGTTAATAGAATAAAGAATCTGTATATAAATGTGTACAAGTACACAATTTCAAATATCCTGCCGCACATTGCAGTCAAAGAGGAGCTTTCTCTGCAGATGAGCTCTCTTGAAGTCAAACCTCCTGGCTCAGCTACAGTATCAGCTGTAAAAGATAGATTAGGGTCCTGTGTAACTGCTCTCCTGCTGAGGCACAATGTAATAAGGTGAATGTGTGTGTGTGGGAGTGTAAGACAGGAGAGGACGCATCTTAAACCGACTGCACACAGCTAGTGTGCCTCCTGTGTATCAAATGCGGTATGTTTACTTCTGAAAGTTAAGTGTGGGAGATTTAGAGAAGTGTGCTTTGAGAGAGACAACTGGAACAGCTTACACTGCTTTCTAGCAGAACACAAGCAGACTGTCAGGGTGGGGGAAAAAAGAGATTGCTCCCACAGTGATCAATCCAGCTGCCTCAGACAATCAGGCTGGAATAGACGGTCACAATTTTCCAACCTGCAGGAACACGCCTCTGTGTCATGCACTGCTATACACAAAGAAAAATCCACTTTTAAAATGTCTTATTGTGCTTCTATAATTAGGGATTGCCATTACAAATGAATGGAGGCAGAGGAAATCATTGCAAAGCAATGATTTTCTCTGCCTCCATAGTAGTAGTCCAGAACAAGCTTTGACAAACTTTAAATGTTAAATAAAAATCCAAGATGGCCGCCAGAGCTAATTTGTAATTTGTAATAACTTGGCCATTTTAAGACATGAAATTTGGTGTGGTAGTAGAACGATCTCCATCACATTCTGAACCCAAATTGAAAATTCAATTTGGCCGCCATAGCGAAAAGGAAGAATTGACTATAACTTGCCCATTTTTAGCTATATTGAGCTGAAAATATGTATGGTGGTTAATGACAGCAATTTAAAGTAAATAATATAGCCTGTTCATAGTTACTCCAAGAACTACTCAAGTATGTCTTATAATGCACATAATGATTCAAATCACAAGCAGTTTGTGTAAAGGAAAAAAAAAAACTTTGTTTACAGAACTGTTTTTTCTTTGCTTAGCACACATTTACCCAAATGCCAGCTGCATATAAATGGTTGTAACTGGGAAAAGAACCCAGTGATTGATTGCACCAGCCATGCAGAGAGAATTATGACCATGACAAGCTAAGACCTCTTAGCTGCATCGCAGAAACTTAAAGAACCACAGCAATGAGAAAAATACCACCACTTTAAAGCAACAGTTCAAATCTTTGGGAGTAAGGTTTTGTAGAAAGATTATGAACAGTTCTCTTTACCGGCTTCCTGTAATATATTTCTGACATTCAAAGCTCTTAAAAAACAAGCTCCATGTGATATTATGGTGCCTGTGACATGTATATCCTTCAAATACAAGAAGTTAAAGAAAACATATTTGTATTTAAGAAACTTAATACACATGGTTTCACCCATTTTGTCACACAACTGGCTTATTCTTTTGAACTTGGCTCAACCAAAGGAAAACAGGAAGTGACATCAAATGGTTTATGGAAACAATATTATTTGAACTCTGACTCTTCTTCATCTCTCTGCTGATTTCAAATAAGCTAATAAAACCTCAGATTCTTCCTTAGTCTGTGTTGTTGGACATTGTAGGAATGCTCTGTTCAAATGCAGACATTCCTCTTTGACATCACTTCCTGTTACATCAAACGTGAATGTCTCAACAACTGTTCATCTCAGTGGCGTGGACTTTTTTCATTTGCAATATGTTAATAATGTTATTTCCTAAATATGCAATCATATTTATTACAAAAAAAAAACTGATTACACAGGCATTTCTGAATGTTTACCTAACAGAGCACTTCGCTCTCACACTACAGGTTTACTTTTGGTTCCTAGAGTTTCTAAAGTTAGCATGGGAGGAAAAGTTCTCAGTTCTCAGGATTTGTGGAACCAACTTCTAGTTTTTTTCAATAAAAGCATAATCATAAAATATCTAAACTATACCTTTAAGATAGAAAAAAGCAATATAGGATAAGCTCTGTAACATGGAGAAAGACTACATTAAAGAGTTTCTGTCTCTCTTTTGACAAATCTATAATATAAAAAAACATGATGAACATGATGTGTTTTTCCTCAAGGTATTTCATTTTGCAAATTATAAAAAAGAAATGAGGCCTACAATAGGCTTAGTGTATTTAACACACTCATCACTGTGTAATATTATTGATGGATTTTTCAATCAAGCCACAGCTCCAGAGACACATGGATTTTTTTGAAGTAGCTATTTATTCTGTTTCATGCTACTATGAACTCACAGTTCAATAAGATTGTAAGAGTAAATTAAATGACAGAACCCTTCTCACAATATACTTGTATTGCCACAGATTCTTTAGTTTCTCACCTATGGTCGGCTTTTTTGACAAATCAAAACACGCTTAGCATCAGAATTTACACCATTTACATCCCAAATGTATAAAATGTAATTTATGTTTTCAAAACACTGGTGCAGTTGAAATGAAGCACACGATAATGAGGTCAACACTTTGGCAAAGCACAAATCTAAACCCTTGGATCCAGCTGGAACACAGCAAATATAGTCCTTAGGCAGTAAAATAACAAAATCCCTATAAAAGATTTAGGGAATGGATCCATGAATGAAAAATGAGGTGGCTGAGCGTAGTTATAGCTACAGTGCTAATTGGAAGTGAGCTGAGCTGGAGAAATAACCTCTCCGTCTCACTGCTGATGTCAACCTTATGGATTTTTTTTTAGTGTGTGGACAGTGATCTATATTTGCTATACTTTCTAAACACACCAATATGTTATGATTTACCTCATTGGTGAGTTTTTGTGTGAGTAAAGGCTATTTTTCTTAGGTTGTAGGACAGCTATAAATTGGTATTGATTAATTTGTAATTCAGGCCCTCACATTTGAGGGTTACAGCCTGCAGAGGCAGAAACGTACTGCTGGTTCAGACCACAGCAATGTCCATAAAAATAGATGACCTTTGTTGACTTAATTGCCCTTCATCCCATGCTGCGGTCAGTTTGATTCCTTTGACTTGCTAGAGTGAATAATTAACCATCAGTCACATATTAGTGATGATAAACCTGAATAAAACAAACAAGCTAGTTTGCAGGAAAACTCCAACAAAAATACGAGACCAGAAAACTGACTTCCTTTTTGATGTCCGCCACCAAATGTCAAGCAATAATGCTTTTGCCTATGTCTGTATATGGGTTTGTTTGCTTAAAACTGATCTTTAAAACTCTGGCATGAAAGCCAAGGGTTGCCAATCATCCCTTCAATGAATGTTAAGCTTTTACTTGTTTGTTTGTGCAAGCAGAAAAACAACTAATTACGGCATCTTTCAGAGGCAAGCAAAGCTCCTACATTAAATCTATTAGAGCACACCTTCCATGTTAAGCCCCCAGTTAAAATCAGTGTATCCATCTCTGTCATAGTTTAGAATCAAAATGGATCATGAAAGTAATGAGCAAAACAAATTAAAATGAAGGGTGGTTGACTTTAAAAATTAAAGGAAAGAAACCATCAACATTGAGTGCATCAATGCCACTCTAGCTCCATCCCCGATGATCGCCACTAATTAGATTTCCCTGAGCTCAACAAATCATACTGATGGGGAGAAAAAAAAAATGTTCTGCAACTCAATGGCCAGCTGATAGGTAGTGATAGCATCATCAACAGAGTCTGTTGTCCTGCCTGCTGATGCTGTTTGAGAGGAGGATTATAGATGATTCTGCAGTTTCATGCTTACATGAAATGACAGGTTCCAAAAGAAGAAGGATTACATCTTAGTTGTCCAGATTTTTCAGACATATACAAAAAAATATATACGTTCCTTAGATGTTTTCTTTGTCTGTGGGATATTTTAAGTGTGCAACACTGTCATTAAAAAATAAAGACTTTAATTAGGTTGAGATGATCTAAAAATAAATTCAAGTTAAATCAAAGATGTAGAAAATCTCAGTAATACTTAATACTATACTATTCCCAGCTGCTATGGTTACATGATTGCTGTTGCAGGCATTGTGTGTGTGTGTGTGTGTGCTTGCTTTTGTTACCTTTTTAGGACCATTTCTGGTACACACACCTACCTTGTCAAGACCAGTGGTCCAATGGGGACCAAAAACTGGCCCTAATATGGTGGAACTCCATTTTTGGGTTGGGGGTTCGGTTTAGGACAAAGGTGTGAATTGAGTTTAGGTTAGTTTTAAGGTCAGGTAGGTACCTGTGAGGTTAGTTTTAGGGTTGGTGGTCAGGGTTATGCTGTAGAAATTACTAGAAATGAATGGAAGTCAATGAACAGTCCTAATAAGGATAAAAATACAAACCTGTGTTTGTGTGTTCATTTGTCTATTAGCAAAATATCTCATTCACCACAGAAAAGATTTTAGTGTAGCTCTTAAATGATGAATTTATGTACATCAGTTAAGTTTGAGTGAACCTGATTAAAAATAGTAACTGCAGCTAATCAAACTTAGCAAATATAAAAGTGGCTATAACACTGTTCATTTTACAGATGTTGATCTGAAATTCCGCATGTTAGTAGATGTGAGTCATCTTCAAAATATACTCTGGCACTAATAGATTTCTTGGGATTCTTTTCTAAAACTTTGACATGAAATGCATCCAGTGACATGTACTATTTCAAAAAATGTGAATTATGTTGTTTTTTTTCAATTTTATTTCCATGTTGAGGACTTCTTTCAGTCTTTTAGAAACAATTTTTAAACAAAAGTAGCCCCGGTAACTGGAAAGTGTAGCTACATTGCCACAGTCTGAAAGGCGATTTTATAAAACCAAAGAATATTGTTTATTGTGAGTCAAAAACTGCTGGAGCAAAAGCTTCACTGTCCTGTATGTTTTTTCTTACATCATCCATGTTTGAAAAGCTGTAAACAGCCAAAACTGACAACTCCAGACTTCCACAACATGTGAAGCATGACTGAGTTGGTGGCTCGCTGACTACATATATTTTTAAAGAAAAAGAGTGAGGAAATCACCACCAAGAAAAAAAAAGTGACACCTATTATTTCTGCCTTCTGACTGTTTTGTTCTCTTTAAGAGAAAATTGAACAAATTGAATATTGCAAAAATACCAACTCAGAATTTTTCATCCTAACCTCTCTCACCCAGAAAGATGAAAATTGGACACCAATTGCTGTTTGGCCGACACTATCTGCTCTTTTGGAAAGTGGCATTCAACATTAACTGCACTTTTGAGTCTGTTTTTTTGATTTCATAGAACAAATTTACAATATTATTTTCCAAGAAAAGTTCTATGGTTATTATCCTTTTGATGACAAATGTGGTAGAGACCAATGTTGAAGAGATATTTTTTGTTCATGAAAAGTACATGTAAATCAGACATTTTTGATAAATTACTCAAAATCAAAGAAAAAGATTGATTGATTCATCCATCCATCCATATGGTCCTACATGCAGCTGACATTCCTCTACATTGATTCATCTCCTAACTATTAACATCCTCGCTTGACCTTGTTGTTGCAGAAAGTGTTTGCAGTGTTTTGAAGGAATTTGGTCTTTAATAATGTGTCATGTTGGATGCACTACACACTGTTGCTCACAGCCTCTTTTGAAGTCTGCCAACCAATCAGGGGCCGTTCAACAACAAGCAGCAAAAATCTTTACTTGCAGCTTTCTTGGCACGAATCAAATGTTCCCTTTTAAGATGCAGCAATGCACAGAGCTTGTTCAGCTTTATGTATTTATCTATAATAATGAAGAAAAATAAAATAAGACATTAGACAAGCTAACTGATATGTAGGTTGTGCTAAACACAAGTATACTTTTCTGAGGTTTTTTGCTATTGTTAAAGACTAAGGCAGCGTAATAATGTGTTTACATACAGTATGTGTTTGTCTGCACAGTTAGCAAAATATTACATGAACCATTGGACATATTTTAATTAAACTTTTAGATAGTAATCATTGCAGGTACTCTATATCTAGAACTGAATAATCTTTGGAATCAACTTGAGTCAAGATGGCTGCCTCAGCAAAGCAATCAGCAGTTGGTTTTGGAGATATTCAACTAGAATTTGCCATGATAGTAGATGAAAGCCCATTGATGTGTATTACTGGATTGGACATCACGTGACTTTCCGTGCCCCGCGCTATGCATTGAGTCTTTACTCACGAACATCTTTGAATGGTCGTAAAAATTAGATGCAGCTGACAGTCACGCAAGAAATATCAAAAAGGAGAGCAGTGTTTTTACCATAAATTGTCAGGAATACTACAACAAGACCACAAGATCAAAGGTTATCACATTTTACAGGTCATTAAAATATTTTTCATTTAAAACAATGGCAGGAAGTAGGTCAGTTCTGCTAGCTTGATTTTGAAAACTTTATGTCTGGTAAATCCACTCAAAGACAAATTTACTGTTCCAACAAATTATTATAGTTTTTTTTTTTTATTAATATCGTTGTCATGTTAGAATATTGTGAGAGGTTGTAAATACGATGGACAACAGTAAAATTACCTTTAATTCTAGGCTGAACTGTGTAGATCTATATTACGGATACCAATGTTCTGTCCAGTCAGCACGTTATGTCCCGTAGTTCACGGATATAAATATATATGTATATGTACAGTATATCATAAAGTAAAAAAAAACTCCATTACATTTTTCCCTCCAGCTTACATTTCGTAAGCTTCCGAAGTGGCAGAGGGGCTGACCACATTTATTTTATGTTCAGTCACTTCGTTGCAAATCAAGAACCAAGAAAACATATACAGAATTAGACTTTTATATATATATCTATATATATTTATATATATAGATATATATGAAAAAAGAGAGAGAGAGTGTTTAAATGAAGCTTTTAACTCCATTCTTCAGTTTCCTATTTTAAGAGCAATCCTTTCAGATTTCAACTGAAAGTCTAAATTACCATTGAATCTCAATATTATGAAATACATGAGTCTTAGTTTTATGTGGCGGAAAGGGGCTTACAGTATATACATTAACAAAAGCATCAATACATTAACAAAAACATATAATGAAAACTACCCGGACCTCATTATAGATTTATCTCTTCGGCAAAAATACATATTTTTACATACCTCAACATTGGCAATTTTTTCAGCTTTAATTTAAGCCATAATTTATAGAAATCGAATAATAATTAAGGGCGCTACAAATGTTTTGTGACAGATTGATGCGCATCCTGCATTGAAACTGTCCTGTTTTGTTGACATGACTCAGTGAATAGTCGCTAGCTATAGCGGCTACAGTCGATGTCCATTCCAGTAATACAGATCAATGTGACAGCCATTCACAAAGTGCTAACAGATTATGCAATATATCGCATGAGCACATTGTTTATAATGTTCGACAAAAATGTCTACAACTCAGCTGATGATACGTTTTAAGGCAGCAGTTCCCAAAGTTTGGATTGGGACCCCAGTGTGGATTCTGAAACAACATGGTGGGGTTTTGAAAAGATTTTCTGAGGCAGTTACATTTAAAAACAAATACTAACAACAAATTTCTTTGTCCTAATTGTTGCAAAAGAGTGAGGCTAGTGTCCTTAAAAACAAAAACACCTAGCACAACGTGTTGGGGGCACAGGACTCTGCTACTGTTTTTTTTTTTTGTGGGTCAAAAGCTAAAAAGTTTGGGAACCATTGCTTTCAAGCATACTAGGTGTTTAAATGAACTTAACGTTGCTGTCAATATTATGCAGATATTTTCTCCCTCAACTTGCTCATCTGCTAAGAGAGGTGTTGCTTCGCTAATTGCCTGCTAACACATGACTGATTAGTTTGTGTGTGTGTTTGTGTGACTTTGAGTGTGCATAGAGTACGCAAACCCTAATCACTTTAGTTGCCACTAAAATGCCAGCAAGTCTGCAAAACATATTAAACTGCAGCTGGGAAAACATGTTTTTACTTATTTTAAGAGGATGTAGAAAAAATTAAGTTTAACAATCCTTTATGCTCTGTAGTAGTTTATTTTGGTGAGAGAAAATCATTTTTGCTGAGTAAGCAAAGGGTAAAAGCCCTGATTCTGTCGTTTCACTTGGAAGTGGCCGTGATAAGATTACATCATGGATAACCTCCCCTGTTTAATCTCTACAGATCCACCTGCCTGTCTGCTCTTCTGACAGGGACTTATTCACCTGGAACAGACCGCTTCCAGCTGCCTGCGCTGATCAGAACCCAAGCATTTCCAGATCTTTTCTGGTTTTTCAACCCCTCCCCATTTTTCAGTTTTAAAAGTAGCAACTGGAAGCTCTCAAGTTTCAACATGGTGAGTGTTTTATTCACTGCAGCAGTTCTGTCTGACAAATGGTCAATACGTGATTTATTTTTTCATTCATGTTTCCTCCCTTCTGGTGTATATCCTAGGGGTAACCATGCATTTCATTTGTGAAATCCCATATAAATAGTATTTTTATTTTGCTTTACATTCTAAGGGTTTATCCCACTAGAATGTAAAGCACTGGTGGGACAACTCTTGATTTAACAAGATAAAAACAAAACGGACAAGACAACCAATGGACAAAAATCACCATCAATTAAACATTTCATTGTCTCTGGGTCAATCTAACCATGTGATTCCTTCTGTGGGGGCCTCGATAAAACAAGTAAGCAAAATGACAAAGGAGGAGTTTTCATCAAGGCCATTATCTGAGCTGAGCCGCGCTGCTGAATGTATTCCACTCTAGATTTGTCTTTGATGAAAGCAGCAGGAGCCTTCTCACTCCCTTCCCTCTTATCACACTGTCAAGCCAGCTTGCCTGCTCCCACACTTTGCGCTTCCCAGCAGAAAGGGCACTGCTTGTTAATGCCAGTGAGCTGGAAATGAGTCACAGCGCCTCGTCACGTGGCTGATCTATACTCCGATGGGCGCCCTCTGCTCGGGAGCGGAAGAACATGGTTTTCTTTGCTCGTTTGACATTCAGCGGCGCTATCATGAAAGAGGTTCCTAAGAGATCGTGGCGAATGAGCAAATGTGTACATTGAGTAAGACATACAGTAAAGAGCTGAACTGTGGGCAGAGTGGTGTGGCTCTGCATCGCCTGGCTGGCTGTAGTCTTTTGCAAATAATTTCAGTTTTTCTTTGATACTCACTGTATTTTAAAAATGTGTTTTAAAAATTTTTGCAAGCTGCTTAAGTTGATAATATTTTCACCTGTGCTTGTGTGTACAACCATATCGGTCTGTTAACAAAAT
Source organism: Cynodonichthys magdalenae (assembly GCA_031762555.1). Classification (NCBI taxonomy): domain Eukaryota; kingdom Metazoa; phylum Chordata; class Actinopteri; order Cyprinodontiformes; family Rivulidae; genus Cynodonichthys; species Cynodonichthys magdalenae. The sequence goes on along the minus strand of JARVJO010000125.1, from coordinate 10,743,608 downwards.
ATTTCATGAACCACTGGACAGCCAATTGACCCGAGGACACAAAATATTGCTATTATTTCGCCAATTTCACATAATTTCACAGTGTCTTGAGGTGCACTGTCGGGGGTGCTCCGTGAGTATGGGAGCATGAGTCTGGTTTGCATTGACAGTAGTGGGACTCCGCCAAGGCTGCACTTTGTTACCAATTCTGTTCACAGTTTCTATGGACAAAATGTCTCTGTGAAGCCAGAGGGTGTAGCGAGTCCGGTTTGGGGGCCTCATGATTCCATCACTACTATTTGCAGATGATGTGGTCCTGTTGGCGTCATCGTTCGGTTATCTCCAGCTCTCCCTGGAGAGGTTTGCAGCCAAGTGTGAAGCGGCTGGGATGAGGATCAGCACCTCCAAATCTGAGTCCATGGTGCTCAGACGGAAAAGGGTGGATTTCTCTGTCCGTGTTGGGGGTGAGGTTCTGCAGCAAGTATCTTGGAATTACATTCACAAGTGAAAGAAGAATGGATTGACAGATGGATCGTTGCAGCTTCCTCAGCATTGCAAACTCTGTATAAATCTGTTGGGGTGAAGAGGGAGCTGATGTGTAAGGCAAAGCTTTACAGATCAGTCTACGTTCAGTCAAACGATCAAAATGAGCTGGACTCTCCTTCAGAGATAGTGTGAGAACTTCAGTTATCCAGTAGAGTACAGTGGCTGCACCTCCACATCGAGAGGACCTAGCTGAGGTGGTTCATCTGGGAAGGATGCCTTCTGGATGCCTCCCTATGGTGCTTCAGGCATGTCTGACTTGGAGGAGATCCCAGGGAAGCCTGATGGAGAGACTATGTCTCTCGACTGGACTGGGAACATTTTGGAATCCTCCTAGAAGAGCTTAAAGTGGTGGCTGGGGAAAGAGGTCTGGGCCTCCCTGCTCAATCTGCTGCCTACATGACCTGACTCGGAATAGTCAGAAAATAATGAATGGATGGATGAATTTCACAGATATTAGGCTAAAATGTGTTGTGGTAGAGACTGAAAGTCATCTTTAACTCAAATTCTGAGTGGTATACATTGTTCAGCATCTTTGCTATAAACTTTGCCACTTACAGTTAACCCTAATTGTCAACAAAATGTCTCACAAACCACTGGACAGAACAAGAAACTCTGAAAACGTAATCGGTACCTTCACATTTAAAACTCACTGACACTGGGAGTCAACTCAGCTCACACTGTACATTTTGTGTGGTAGTAGCTGAGAGTCATCCCCAGGATATGGTAACAAATTTCACAAGATCTCACAATATCACATGAGGCTGTTGATAATTCATTTACAAGGTTTGACCAAAACAGCTGTAACTCCATCTCTTCTCAGCATTAAATGATCTTAGTTTAAAACTCAGGCAATAAAGGTGGCTATGAGTATCTCTTTGATGTGTAAATAGTCATAACTCTATGTTTTAGATGGTACACTGACCTAATAATAATAACTTTAATAATATAATAATAACTTTATTTGTTTGATGATGAGCTGAAATCAAAATGTATTTTTTTACCAGCTATATGATTTACTAAAGTTCTCTTTCAAATTTGAATAGATGTATAAATATGAAACCCACTTGTTATGGTTATCACACACAGTAAGCTTTTCCCTCATCATAACCTAATTACTGTGCTAACTACCCCTAGCTTGATGCTGATGCAATTTAACTTTTATAAGATTAGAGTGTCAGGGGTTGGTTAAAAAAAATCTTATATTACTGTTTCATTAATAGCTCCAGAAAATACAGTAATAAACACAAACAAAGTTGGATGCGCCACATTATTTTTATTGCATATTGTTTTTAACCACATCACTTTATAGAACCTAATAACCACTATGCAAAAATAAACTGTCAACATAGATTGGATTTCTTACTATTTTTCTTCCTTGTAGCTAAATTGTTTGTTTAACTTCTTTCATTCCACAGCATTTAGGTCTGTAGATTTCATTAGCACATTTGTTTTAGGAAAAAACAAACAAACTAAAAAAGCTGGTGGGGCACCTGAGATGGAAACTCATTACAGACAATAAATCCTGAACAAGCTTTTGGCTTCACTTTGTTTACCTGACGTAGAGCTCACTAACATCAGCTCACACAGTAAATTGGCCCAAAAATACCCAAACAGCAAAAAAATGTACATGGCCAAACAAATAAGACTATTTTCTTACTTTATAACAGGTCTACTATGTTTAAAAACAAATCATTAAATTGATTTGATGTGGACTTTAAATGATTTCAGCTAACAAGCTGGTAAAGAAGGTTTTACTTACACAAGAGTTGTTACTCTAAATGTTTACCTTCAGTTTTTAGAATTAAATGACACTTAGTCCCACCTAAAGTTTTAACTTTTAATTACAGAATTGGAGACAATATTTAAAACAGTTGTATGTATGCAACAGTATGTTAGTTATTCTGTCAGCACAAAATCTATGTTCTAAAATTATTGAAAACTGAATTTGACTTTCAAGGTTTATGGGAAGAAACCACAAGTCAAAACTCTAAAATTTTATTTTAACCTGACCTATAACTGTCATGCTATCATTACAAAAAGGTCAAAAAAAAAAAAACAACTCATCTCAGGATAGCCTTGGATACTACAAGCCAATTAGCTGGTTAATTGATGCAAATTAATAAATGATTACCCTCATAAATTAGTGATATATCGCCAACTGGTGATTTGCTTTTATTACTTTCCAGAGGTTAATTTTTTGTGAAATGGTATTTGGTCTTTTTATAGGTCCCTCTTTTATTAACTCGTTTCGTTCTACTTCACTGGAGAAATAAAGATCTGGCATTAAGTAACCAAGAGCTTAACTTCAACTTAGTCAATGCACTGGGGCTGTTGTCAAGCACCATTTGAGCCAAATAGAGAAATTAACAAAAACAAGGCAATGTCACATGAGGTTTGGATAGTTTCTATTTTCACTCCACAGTGTTTGCTCAATGAAAAAGCTAAGATAAAATTATTTTTTTGCAGCTTATTTTTTTAAGATGTGAAGAGGCAGATGAGATGAGATTAACATGGAATTAGTAACTGGCTTTAGAAAACAATTGAAACAATATGTTACATACTCTCTTAAATAGAAAATAACTTAAAACAAAAGTTGTTTTAATCAGTGGCTTGTATGACATTACTATTAGAATTAATATTATGAAAGGAAAAAAGTGGTTAAAAGAAATAAATGGATGGATGAATGAGTGCATAATTCAGCATATAAAGTTTTACCTTTTAGTTATAACCCTAATATACAATTAGATGAGATGAATGGCTGTGTTTTTAATGTTACATGTTCAAAGATAATCAAATAGTATTTTGTGGCAGTATGACTATAGATGTTATAAAACTATCCATAGGTTATGAGAGATTTTGGAAAGAAGATGTGAAGTGATGGACACCATAAAACCATTTGGACCTCACCATCCTTAGAGCCACACTAGCAGCTATGGGTAAGACTGTTGCTTTTACAGCTCCTTGGTGCATCTTTAATAAAAAAGTGTCACTTTTTTCTTCTTTGTTATAGCACTGCCTCTTTTATTCATTGTTAACTTGAGATTTTATGATTTTTCCGTTTGGTTTTCCTCTGAAATAACCTTACTACATACAGCAGAGAAAGCTCAGTGGAGTTGCTGGCTCTACATTATTTTGAGAGACACTTTTCTTACTTCTTTTTTTCCCCCCTCGCCAAACAAAAATTGCTCTATTTGGATATAATGAAAAGCAAATGGGAGTTAAATTTTGAGTCAGAGTACAGACATTCCCATCAAAAGGAACTAATAAATGTCATTTTCGCTTGTTTTCCTGCAATTATTCAAGAGTGGAATTTTATCAATGTCTCGGTACAGATAAGGACCCTTTCATGCTGGATGATGACCCCACTACAAAATGTAAAAAAAAAAATCAGCCAGACTGTAGATGATTATTACAGGATCATGGTAGGAACTTCAGGCATGTATTAAAAATGTAGCAATGTTCCATATTTTGTAAAAAAGACTACTTGAGTACTGATTGGCTAATCATAATATCTGATTTAATAATTAGGAATGTTGTCATCAGACTGACAAAAATTAGAACGTTATGTTCAAATTCTGACGTTTTTAAAGACTAAAATAAAGAAAACAGCATTAGAATAGCAAAGCTTGTGTACAAACAAGAAGTCTCACTTGAACAAACAACATGTGTATATCTGCTGCATTTCTGGTTAAAACGTGTTTGGTTTTCATTCAGAACAGTTACTTAGAGGTGGGTAGAGTATTTCGAAAGTTTACTCAAGTAAGAGTTGTAACACTTCATAATATTATTCAAAAAAAGTAAAAAGTACAATGTAGTAAAACAACTCCTAAAAGTACACTTTATCCAAAATGTTACTCAAGTAACTGAGTTAATGTAACTCCTTTCTACCCACCTCTGAATATGCAACAGTTTTATCAAGTTTAAAAGAGACAACACAAAACATAAAACGTATCGTGCGGTAAGCAAAAATGAAAGTTTATGGTAAACTCTGTCCTCTTGTTTATTTCAGCCTGTTTACTATAAAGCAGAAACACTAATAGACTTGTATCCAGAGACACATCTGACAGAATGACTGAATGAGATAAACTTTGTAATCTATAGGGCTGTTTGAAGGAATGAAATCAGTGGTTCAATGGAGCTGCTCAACTCAAATAATTATAGGTTTCCCTTTTTAAAACCTGCAGCCTCAAACCCTCGGAGGAGAAGGGGGGATGTAACTGGTTGTAGCAATAGCAGATTCTTTTTTTGCTACTTTGCATTCAGTTGCAAGGAACTCTAAAGCTGTCACAGCTTGGTGGCGTTCCACAGTGATTCATTCATTTTACGTCAAACCTTCAAATGAGTCAACCTTTGGCTGATTCTAAAATTAGCTCTTTGGTCTTCATGAAGCCTGTGTGTTCTTTACACAATATTCTTTTTTACAGCTTAAGTTCTGAGGTAAATAGAAAAGCTGTTGACTTTTATTCTAATTGATATTAGTCTCTTATGATTCATGTAAGTACACGCTGAAAGGGACTGCGTCTGAGTTGAATCCAGGCATTTAAAAATAAGCACATGCTTCCCTCTCACTGTCTTTAGGTTGCACAGGAAACCGTGCACATTCTTTCATCCTCCTACATCAGTGCATTACCCAACCTGTACAGCGGGGGCCAGCAGTCTCATTGTGTGAACGGGCCTTTCTGTTCAACGAGTTTCCGAGCCAAGAGGTTAGAAAACTGAGAAAAAAGTGAATTCCAGCGTGAGCTGAAACCCACAGCATCACTGCAACACAAGATAACAGTGTTTGCTCTGTGTTGCTCAACCTGCTCATGGTTGTGGCAGCTAATAAAACAAACTGAGAGGTAATTACAGTACACTGCATGTGCTCTTTTTTTGCACAATTTATTTTACATAAAAAAGAAAGAAATGTATGCAACATCTAACGATGCCACACACATCATTAACATTGCTGAGCTGTTAACAGATAGACTACAACATTGTTTACACAGCTAATACATAAATCCCTAAGGCCCTCGAACCTGCATTCAGTGTGCAAGACAGACTGTTTCAAAGCCTAATTGGTGAGCGAACAAAAATAGATCTATGTCGAGTAACGACAGAAGCTACCCTTCTTTTACTTTGCCCCTGTATATGGGATACATCTTTTGCCAGTAGGAACTTAATTTGAATTGCCCAGATTGAATCTGAATGTGCATAATTTGAAATTGATGCATTGGTTTGAAAATGAATTTCACTGAAAGGAAACTGAACCTAATGGTTTGAAACTGAATTTAAAGTTTTGCATCTGAACTAACTTGCTTTGAAACTTTATTTTGCTCTATTAAAAATTCAGTTTGACTACTTTCCCTTTCAGTTCAGTAATTCAACTTCAGTTCCAAATTTCTGATTTTTGTGTCCTTGAGAAAGCCAGCCATGAGTAATCAAACACAGATCCACAGATGTACATTTTACTTAGGTGATGCTTCTTTTCTGTAATGTAACAGGGTTGATGCAATCCACCAAAAAAGTGACAAAAACAGACTGTTGTTTTATTGCAAATACATTTGTATGTAGACAAGTCAATTAAAATAGATTTTTCTTAATCTTGACTTCATGGAGGCAAAAAAAGCAAGGACAATCTAAATATGTATAAGGAATTGTGATCCATTGGGTTACAGTAACTTAATCTAATAAATTAAATAAAATAACGGTAAATAATAAATAATAATAATATAATAAAAAGGACAAAACAAATCTAAGGAGTTCATCATTTTTTTAAAAGATCTGTTCAAAAATTTGTTGACAAATTATTTAAATGAGTGAGCATATCACAAATAGGTTGTTACCACCTTCCACCACGAGGAAAAGGTTTTTGCACTGTTTTCACTGTTGGTCTGTCAGTTCACTGAAGGTTTTTTATTGAAACTTTCAGAAAGTATTTCATGGATGTTCTTCTACAACTGAATGAAACACAAAAGTGGCTGTATAATTTAGTCAATTGTACAAATGCTGAGCTCAAATTTGTTGTGATAATAGCATATAGTCATAACAATATTTTCAAGGTTTGACAAAACAGCTACAACTTTTATTTCTCAACATCTTAGTGTGAAACTTTGGCCTGAAGGGTGGTTAGCTACATGGATTCCTTCAAGGCTTCTAATTTCTGCTGAGTGCTCACAATCAGGAACTTTCTGTATAGCTACAAATTCCCTGAAAGTGTTGAGTACAGGTTTTTGTGATTTAAACAAGCTAGAAATGCAAAATCAACCCCGATTGTCCAGACTTTACATCAGAGGACAGAAGATTTAATAAAAAGAAAGTGTGCGATTAGCCTGGCTTGTCAGTCAATGAGCTTTGTGGAAATCATTAGGCTTTCAAAGCTGCTGATGGTCAGATTGCATAGATGCAAACTATAGATCCATATAGCACAAACAGAAATATTAAGATTGATAACCGTAATGTAGACTGAACCTCATAAAGTGATTTCCATTGATACTTTTGCATGCAAGCAAATATAACATATTGAAGCTAATTTGAATAAATCAAAAACGCTCTAAAACACAGGAAAGTTTTAAAGAGTTAACCTCATTACTATGAATGTTTCTTTGCGCCAATATTTTCACACTTTGACAGTCTCAGTATGTGTCGACAACATATTCACAGGAATCGTCTCCTTTCATTTGATTTTAATTTCCAGGCTTTGTTACTATTTTTGTCACAGGATAATTTGAGTTTTAACCCTCTCATGCATGACATATGATCAAATCAGTCAGGATTTTTTTACTAAGCATTTTTATATATCCTTGGGGATGTAAAACAAGGTTTGAAAAAAATATTTTTAGTGCCGTGTATAAATTCATGGAGAATGAAACCAAAAAAATATATATTTTTTAGCATCTTCTGGCTCTAAATGTTTTTGTTTCATGATTTGCAGTTAAATGCACAAAGACAATTAAAAAAGTGATGGTTTAAATCCGGTTTACATACATGCTTGAAGAACTAATAAAAAAAACATTAAACTAATAAAAACAATAATCTAATTAGTCATTAGTGTACACTTGTCTTATAGTCTCACTAGTCTCATTTAGGCAATAAGATCAACAAATGCTAATTTTACAGAGACATTTTATGTTTGGTTTTCAAAGTAGACATGAATTATTGAGGCTTTAAAACATGAATGTTACAAATTTCAGTCAAAACAGAAAAGTTTTACAATACTAAAAATAAAATTTTCTGACCTGTTTTTTTTTTTTTAAAGCTGGATGTTAACGACACAGTGAAGCCTTTTAGTCCACTACTCTGCCTTGTTGCAGGTAATTAATATTTTTTGATAATATATCATAGGAACCAGGCATTTCTCTTAGTTGTGATGACAATAGAGAACAAACAAGCTTAAAGTAAACAACTTATTTTCTACATGTTTTGAACCATTTTTGACATGAAGCACTACTTTCTAATAAATGCTAATGCAGCATGTCTGCCAGCTGTATACATTTATCAGATCTATAAATATAATGTTTTGCAAACACTTAGAACAACTGATGACACACACACACACACATTGTTCGGCTTTGATTCTTAATGTCTTTCTGCAAGACTATGATACGTTTTAAAAATAAAACTCTTTAAGAGTAAAAAAAAAAAAAAAATCACAAGGGCGTTTTTTTTTTCCTTTTGACACACACTCATTATGTTAATGACAAACACCACGATGGCAGTTATGCATGTTAAAAAATCTCTGACCTGATAATTAGAGCAGAGTTGCCATGGCAACTATAAGATCTACTTCAGGTATCTTTATTCAAAGGGGCAGCACAGGTGATAGCAAATGAAAGAATTATGTAAATTTAGTTCTGCATATTTAACACCCACCACAATGATTTCCTATGCGCCTGACTGAGCCGGAGCGAACTGCGTGCTGGCCTTGACAGACCAGAGGAGAAGAAAACATTGCATGGAAAAAAAAAATGTTTAGAAACCATTTGTGAGAACAGGTGCTGAGGAAATTGTGAGAGAATGACATGGAAGCAGACACTGAGTGAGCTTTATTGCATCAGTGTAGAGAAAGAGAAAAAAAAGGAAGGGTATGAAAGGTGAAAACAAAAGCTTTTAACTACAACTAGGAAGCTCTCGATGGAAGTTGGGCGATGTTGAAGGTAAATGTATAAGCTGCATATCGCCCTCTTTATTTCCATGCCAGAGTTTTCTAAGTTCAGTTGACTGTGGTGGCCATCTTGAATTGTGCTCTGAATATTTAATGGGAATCTGCCTCGGAACTACCAGCCCACATAAGGCAAGGCCCGGATCCATTCAGCCTGATCTTATTCTTCCCCAGCCCTGGATGGATTTGCATTGAGCAGAGAGCTGTGGGCAGGGATCATGTGTAAATATGAATGAATCTCATTTTGGTTATTTTGCAACACAACAAAAATTGACTACACCAAACTTGAAGGAAACATACTGAAGAGTGTACTGGACCATCCAGCAGTGTGATGCTTGAGAGGGCAGGACGACAGAGGACGGTAAGCTAATGGTAGCTAATGTTAGCTTTTTGTTGTTTGGTAGCTGGCTGCAGTTGTTTAGTTAAACTCATGTGAAAAAACGTTACTGTCACTGCAAACCATTCAAGCAAAGTTACTCTCATCTGTGTGACATAAGCATTCCAGTTATTGAACCACAGGTTACAAGGTTCCAGAAATCTGGGTGGAACTGGGCCAGAAGAGGTAATGTAAACACGCTGAACCCGGTTTTGAAGTCAGGCCATCCCACAAATGACCAAAAACCTTGCAGTCTTTGTTTCGCCTTTTGGCGATGGGTGATAATACAACCTTTTTTGGGGGGAAGCAGAAACTGTCAGGGTTTTTTGTGGTACCACAAAACAAATATCGACTATTTGTCTTCAAGTCATAGCTTGTAAATGTTTATTTTTTTATCTTGACAGAGTGACTATTGATGCAATATCTGTGTTTTGGTGCACTTGCTGATTTTACTTATTTGTCCTTGCTGCAAAAAAAAAAGAAAAGAAAAGAAAAGAAAAGAAAAAACAACCCCACCAAACATAACTCCTTGTTGTCTAGCAGGCAACACAAAATCCCCTTTATCAACTCAAAGTGCAGAGGGTGTCGCAGGTAGCTCTTATCAGCACTGTAACACATCCACTTGCCAGGCTGCACTATAGATACCAACCCCTCAGTCACCTGGACAAGCATGGCACACGGCCCAAAGTGTCACAGACTGACCTGAACAGCATTAAGCCCAGAGAAAATTACAAACCAAGAAGCAATCATTTGTTCACATGAATGATAAATAGATAACAGTAAACTAGATTCAAATCTGAAATGGGGGTCCATCTACCCATCCATCCATCCATCCATCCATTATCTATACCCATTTCTTCCATTCATGGTCACGGGGGTCACTGATGCCCATATCCAGCCTTCACAGTGAGAGGGGCAGGGTTAACCCTAGACAGATTGCAAGTCCATCGCAGATATTTTAAAGGACCCCCTTATACATATGAATATATAAAGATTTTATTCTAGTACAATCAAGCATTTTTCCAAAAGAATTACCATAATGACGATCAAGCCAATCAGCAGTACAAAAAATTCTGTGTATTTTATATGTATTAACTCTTTTTAAAGCAGCCAGCAGTGATGAAGAAGGTTCAACAGCTTAGTTTGTGGCAGTAAATCCTGGCAAACATTAAAAACAACTCATAATGTAAATTAATTTTGTTTATGTTCCAACTCTCCAACAGGTTTTGTGAAAATCAGACTTTTATAACATTTCTAAAAACTGCAGACCAAAGAAAGTACAACCAACCACTTTCTTACGTAAAAGAAAAATGAAACCAGAACAACAAAATGGCAGTTCGAATAATGGCTTGAAAAGCAAAAGCCTGAGCGGATTCCTGAATTTGAAAGCTAAAAGCTATACCGAGAGGAACAAAGACCAAAGTGGCTTGTTGTCTTAAAACATCTCCCATCTCCAAAATGTTCAGTTGTTTTAGATGTTTCACACACTTTTACTCTGTCAATGTTTTTTTATTACATGGTGGTTTTGCAGAAACATGGTAAATGGTAAAACGTTTGAACGTGCCTTATCAAGTCCCTTCCCACTCACTTCAATCATTCACCCACTGATGGTGGTAAGCTACATTGTAGCCACAGCAGCCATGGGGCACACTGACAGAGGTGGGGCTGCCATGCACTGCTTCCACTGGGCCCTCTGACCACCATCAGTAGGCAAGGCAGTTGAAATGTCTTGTCCAAGGACACAACTGAGACAAATGGAACGGGAGATCAAAATGGCAACCCACTGATAACAGGACGACTCTCCTAACCACTCTGCTACAGCCTCCTCAAATGTTTTGATATTCCAGTGGAAAGTGGTTCAGGCTGCACTGACAGTGCTACAGCTAGCTGCTGCTGCTATTTAAGCTCACAAGAAACCACATTTTATGCAAATCACCGGGTATTCCAGAACAAGTTATATATATAATTTACAATAGTTATTCTAAGATGGCAGCTGTTATAGCAGCAAAATTGTCATTTCTTCATACAATATCTGTTCAAATTTTGTTAACAGGTAATATCGCTAATATTGTTATGACTGGACTGGTGGTCTTTCTATTTCTGATTGATAAGTTTTGTTTTGAAATAAAATGAATTTAGACAGAATCTGTCTAACTTAAATTCCATTTCTTCAAATGGAAGTTGTTCAAAAAGCTATGATGTAAGATATACACCCACAGAATAGCACTAAAAAAGTTTGAAATATCTCCTTAAGTGACAAAAAAAAAGACTGTAAAAGTTTTGAAAGATGGACGCTGGCAAAAATTCCAACATTTATTGTAAATTGCCACACTTTCTTTTGTTTTAGCTTAGCATATCATGAATGAATAATGAATAATTTCTTCTCACATGAAAAGGGCACTCATGATAAACCACACCAAATAAATTATTTATGATTCATATTAGTACAGATAGCATAAAAAGGAACGATTTCACCTAAGTGACAGATGATATGTCAACCAAACCACATTTTGCACATAATGTGGACCAGATTTCTAGAAGATCTTCTGTCCAGGGAACAACATCAAGCAGTTTAATTTTATTTATTTGTTTTATTTCTAGTGGCGGGTGTGGTTCTGCTACACTTGTATGCCCCACAAAAAGTGACTTTGTGTATTACTATGTGCTGATGTGTCCAAGCCTATCATGACTGATTTTTCACAGCCTCCCTTTCACAAGCAGATGACCTGCTAATGAATAATTTACACCGTTGCTAACGTTTTCAGATTAGACAGAGAAATTGTTTCGGGAACGCATGAATGTTTAAAGACGAGTCACTGAACCTCTGTGGTGTCTGGAAGGGTCTCACCGGTGTCATTAATTTGTGCCCAAACTGCCGTCAGACGGCTGAAGCGACAGCATGAGACACCAAGCGAATTCAGCAGGAAAAAAAACAAAAGCCCATTTAATTTGTTGTGAGGAATCATTTGTTTCCGTGCTGATACCTTTCCAGACTGATAAAAATGAGTGAGAAGCTTTAGATGGCAGTGCAGAATACAAGGCGGCTGTCATCTTCAGAGGGAGAAAAGGTGGGTAGGCGGGCAGGTTTGAAGCCACCTATTAGTATGACTGGAAGTGCATCTGCATGTCCTGGCAATATTACCTGTAATCACTGTGCCTGCACATCAAAACACCAAATTTTTATCTCTGCTCCAAAGCCGTTAACGGGGTAAAAAAAATGTTAACGCGGAATGAAATGAAAGGCAGAGCATTCCTTGAAGAAATGCATATCTCCCACCTCCTTTCATAGCAGAGATACACTAAGGGGATCTTTCGTTGAGAAACGACAGATGTAGCCTAAAAACCTGTACATTATGACAAGATGTGAAGCTTAGAGAATGTGTTATGAATAACTCTCAGCTACTACTGCAAAACTGAGTGAACTATACCAGTTTTTGCTGTGTCTCAATTTAAGGGTTGAAACTCACGACGTGCGCATTTGCAGGCTAGTTGTGTCACTGCACCACGCCGTAGGCTGTCTCATTTCATAGGCTCCCACTCATGGGGCTGACAAATGTTGCTAAGCTAAGTAGCCTGTGCGGCTCATGATTTCCCAGGATTCATCGATCCATCAGTTTGATTAAATCAACACTTCATTAGAGTGTGTGTGTATACGTACTTTTACTTACTGAAGTACTGTGAGCAGTTTTATGACTTTTAATAAAGTACTTTTCTTATCAGTGAAATGAATTTTTACCAGTCATATTTAATTTTACTTATTTACACATTTTAAGTAATTATATACCTCTGCATGTAACACTATGATAAATGGGTTTCACAGTGGTTTTACTCAGTCTACCCAGACTGTAAAGTTTGTGGCCTCCGTGGTCCGCTGTCTATGTGGGCTGCAACCCCTGAACTGAGACACACACTCTAAAAATGAAATGTTGGATTTACTTAACCATGTTACGTCAACTGGTTCCACTTAACTGAGTTAAGTAAATTCAACGCAACACACTCATGTTCTCTGTGTAAAAAACTGGTATATTGCTTTGAATTTACTCAACTCAGTTAAGTGGAACCAGTTGACATAACATGGTTAAATAAATCCAACATTTCATTTTTTAGAGTGCAGTTGTGTCAACAAGAGTTGCGTTGGCTCTTGTTGATTAGCTGCAGCGACCACCTTGAATTGGTTTGGATTCACCCTCAATAATCTCATTATTGTCCACTTTTGTCTTTCATCAGTGAGTGAAAACAAGAGATGAACTTTTTTGTCAAGTAACAATTTGATGACAACAAATTAATGCAACATGCAAAAACCAAACAAATCCAAGCGTAAGATTACTTTAAGAGTAAACATACTGCAGACAAAGGAGCGGCAGAAGCACTTCTCTGATGTTTTTTTTTTCCCTTGTAGGATGAAAGCACCAGCGTGAGACTTTGTGTGAATTCAGCTGAAAAAAATAACACATTTAATTTGTTGTGAGGAACAGTTTGTTTCCTGTGCTGATATCTTTTCAGACTGATAAAAATAAACGCTTTAAGATGCTTCAAAACAGCTCCTTGCAACATCACTAAACACTAAAAATCAATTTTTACACATACAAATACGAAATTTTATACTAACATCGTATTCCTTACTCTTTCACTTAATCAAGCCAGCAATTTGGTTACAATTACCAGTGCATTTCTGTAAATAATGAAGGCGTGGGCCTTGATGAGTTGTTTTGTTTTGTTGTTTTTGCTCTCTTCTTGTTTTACACTGAATACTTTTGTCCTCACACACCTATTAGCATTGCTTCCTTCCCTCCATCCATCCACCTCTGACTTCAATCCCTCATCACTCACTCTGTCTCCTCTTTGCTTTTGCCGATGTTCTGTCAGATGGTTTTTGTTATTCCGCTCCACAGATCTCGCTGCTTCTCATTTTTCTTAGTGCTGCTTCCTTTTTATTTCTTTGCTTGGACCGTTTTTTTTTTTTTTTTTAATCTTAAAAACTTCTTGGTGTCTGTCCTTTGCACTTTTCTTCATAATGCTTCTATCTCTTGTTTATTTGGCTGCTTTATGAAAAGGCTTATGAGCGCCATCTAACACCGCTCGCATTCATAAGTCAAACACAAAATGCTGAAGGCAAATAAATTGAGCTTGTTGCAATTATTTGGATGTAGTAGCCTTGATAGCTCCTGTTTGAGAGCAACCTAAAGGCAGAGAAAGATGAGAGTGTCTGTTATAAATTAATAATATTCACTACACAAGAGCAGGGGAGCGCTGGATTCGTAATTTAAAAACAATTAATCAAGTGTTTTGCGTGTGTGTTTATTAGCTCATGTTGACTAATAATGGCCTAATCTAAAATGTGTGTTTAAACATTAGTTTATGTGCAATGAAAACTCCCATGAATCAAAAGCAATACAAGCAGAAACAGTCTGATTAATTGCAGATGTGAGTTGTTCAAACTTTGTACAGGTACTGCCACTGTCAGACATGTTACCCACAAAGGAAGAAGCAAGGAAAGATTATGTATTATTATTATTATTATTATTATTATTATTATTATTATTATTATTATTATTATTATTATTATTATTATTATTATTATCACATTTTCTTCATATGCTTGTGGCACATCCTTTAGAACAGGGACCAAACCATGGTCCTAAGGCACTGAAAGAGAGGTTACTTTAAAGACACGCTCCATAGTATGTGTGCTGTACTGTATTATTATTATTATTATTAATATTATTATTTTTACTATTATTATTATTATCATTATTATTATTTATCATAACCACTTCCTTGCTACAACTCCTCTTTCTTGCTTCTATTGTTTTATGTAGGGAAAAAATAGCATTACATTTTGTTTGTTTTCACAAAACCTGAATAAATCCTTGCCTGTAACTCAGTGTTCTTTGTTATCATCCAATCCAGATTATAATGGAAAGTAAATCCATCTGACCGTGGCTGCACTCTGAAAACTCACATTTTTCTCTCTTTCTGCTTTAAAGTTAATGTGTTGTGACTGAATATGTGACTGAAAAATTACTCACACAGCAAAAACCAATAAACTATTGGGGTGGTCATTTTCTGTTTTGGGCAAAACATGGCTTTTGTTTAAGTTTTAGTTTATTCTGTTACTTAATTTTACCCATTATAATAAAGGATAGTTAAAAAAGGAGCAGTGATGGCTTGATTAAAAGTAATATATCTGCATAGAACCCGTTTGACAAGTATAAAAATGTGTAAATTACTTTCATACCCTTTCAGGAGGTTTTAGAATCATGCTTTTGGGAAATTCACCCCATTTTCTTTCTGAACAGTTTTTATTTCTCATGAGAAACTTAACTTGGCTTCCATTTGTTGCTCTTTGTTAGATCTATCCACAAATTCCCATCGAGGTGTGTTTCTGAGAATTATCCTGTTGCAGAAGCAATTTTCTTTTCATCTTCAACTGTTTTACACATATTGGGATGTTTGCTTCCAGAATTTGCTGGTTTTTCAATCGATTCTCGCCTCAAATGTTCCTCCATCCACTGGCTGCTGTTCAGTTCAAACTGTGACTGATCCTCTCTCACGCTAAATTTTTAAAGATGTTCATTTTTTTTTTACAGCATGAGCACGCGTAGCTGCTCTGTTTTTACTTCACCTGCAAAGAGAACCTGTTTCCAAACTGGCTCAGGTTGTTCACCTTTTTAACTATTTTTGCTGGGAAGCATCACTTTAGAATCTGCATGTATTTGATTATGGTCAAATATTGCTATTTGAAATTTCTTTTCTTTTTTTTTTTTTTTTTGAAACCAGAATATTTCTAGACTTAGTTCTACACCAGCTAACACCCGATGCAAAATTATACACGACTTATAAGACATTAAACGATATGTTATACTCTTAAACAGATAGAACAGATCTTTAAAAATGAGTTTAAGTGGAAAAGTTATAAAACATTAACATTTTACTTACTGTAAAAAGGCTATCAGCTAAGATAAGTAGGGACAACACCAAAGTGAATTGCTGCAAATTTAAAACAACATATAAGCACTTTTAGTCACTTTGGTCTTGACCCAGCTTAGACTAGTCATTAGCTCATCAATCAATCAGTTTTTTTTGTAATCTGCGGTCATCTAAAAAACTATCTACAACAGATATTTTTTTCACATATTTTTCACAGAAGTCCATTTCAAAAATCCCAAAAATATCCTTTCATACTGTTTAATTTAGGAAGTTAAATCCTTTTTACAACCCTCTTTGCTCAGATCAAAAATTAAAAGAACGCTTGTCCATAAAATTTACTCAAGCTTTTGATGAGCTTTGCTAGAAAGAGGTTGACTTAGGTTAAGAAAATGACAGTGCTCTGGTTATTTTAAAATGTTCAAATGCTGTGAAAGTGATGTGATTTGAGTTGTGTCTGTTGTGTGAAACAGGCACATGAAGCTTAATTTGAAATGAAATTCAGCAGCTGGAAATAGCATAGGAATAAACAGATTCATATAAGTGGGTCACAAAATATAGGGAGTCATGATTACAAAGGGACTAGCACTTAACTTGAAAATTAATTTTCCATTTTACCATCTGTATTCATCTGAATCATAGGGAAATACTTGGTTTAATAAGGTCTGAGCGAAGAGCAATTTTTAAAAAGCATTGATATCATAAAATGAGAAACCCACAATTGTGATTCTACCTTTTAACTAAAGTGAGTCTTTTAAAAGAAACAAATCAACAAGATAAGGAAGTTTATGAGCGCCTAAAGCTCTATACTGACTCAAGCGCCAAGAATTACTCATATTGCTCAGGAGGATATTGGTGTGGTCGTGAGTTATTGATTTTAAATGTAGCCAGTGAGTCTTTATCTGTAGCACTGCAGACGTTTGTAAAAAAAATAGCAAATGAAACAAACAAAATCAGATAAATTCCTTCATAACGATGAATTAGAAGGATGAACTGTCTGCTTAGACACTAAATTTCGAAAGAGACTTAAATAATCTACTCAAGGCTTGAGTACAGATTTGTTTAGGAACTTTTTCTATCCATCAAGCAGATGACAACTGTGCTGGTTTACTGTATTTACTTCAGCTGCCTCATATGAATGCAGACAAAATCCTTCACTTTTTGGCCCATTGTTTATTACCAGGATAAACCGGGCCCTGTCAATTCGAACAGACTCAGCAGTTTATAAGACACAACTTGAAGGATTCCTGCAGCGTTTGAAAGCTGGGTGCACATTCCTTTTTTGATGAGTGTGTACCTGTCTCGTTGTCAACAAACACAAGGAGGAATGTGACTGGCATTTCTGCAGACTGCAGAAGCCGCGCCGTAAATGCACTGTAAAACCAGGG
Organism: Cynodonichthys magdalenae; assembly: GCA_031762555.1. Classification (NCBI taxonomy): domain Eukaryota; kingdom Metazoa; phylum Chordata; class Actinopteri; order Cyprinodontiformes; family Rivulidae; genus Cynodonichthys; species Cynodonichthys magdalenae. Next base: position 10,726,252 of record JARVJO010000125.1, on the reverse strand, counting down.
ATGGGGTATAAAAGTTAGACTTCACAAATCACCTCACGCACAAATTCTAGGTTACAGAGCGCAGAGATGACCGTCTGCTTTTCATTAGAAAGTCTGAAACATGTTTCAGTGGACAAAGGGAAGGTCTACAAGCTGTCAACTGAAGGAAGTCAATATAATTAGCTGTACTATTTCCAGCAACTCTGGTTTCTATGAAAAGTAGGTCACAGAAATGTCATGGAGGGACAGTTTGAAAGATGAGATGGATTTTAAAATCCACACAGTTGTCAAGAGGGGCTGGCTAGAGGGATCTAATTGCACAACAAAAAGGCAAATTATACAATAAGTCTGCAAAATGTAGGTCTTTTTTTGTACATTAAAAATAACCAGACATTTTTTTTTCTGTGATGTGACAATATTTAATGGTCAGAGTATTGCTGAGAATAACTCTTGGCTACTGCTACATCAAATTGTAGCCTAATATTTGTAAGTTGCCTGAGTTATGGCCATTTTTGTGTCACTAAAGTAGATTAGCTCTAGCAACCATTGTAAATTTGGTTGACTCCATACATTAAGCAGTTGTAGTTATGCGTCTCATAATTATGTTCTTAAAGTTTCAAATAACTCCTTCTTATCACTCATGACATATTGTTAATAGACAAACAGGGTATATGCAGCTGAAAAATTCAAAACTGATTTATCATTAATGCCTTTAGTCTTTATGTTTTTGAGTAGGTAAGGCTATAGATCTCTGTGGTGTGCCCTATGCTTAATGGCTTTTCATTTCTCTTTTTTTTTAAACTTAAGGTAGCTTTAAAATCAATATTTTTATACTTTTTCTTAAGTAAAAGCCTGAGTTGACACTTCAACTTCTACAAAAGTCTTTTTGAACCCTAGTATCTTTGAGTGATGAATGTAAATACTTTAGCTGCTTATGAATGACTCTTATTAACACAACAAATTATAGCTAAATCTTAAAAAAAATAATGACATCAAAACAATTATTTTTTCATTCCGCTGACAAAAACTGCAGAAAACATCCAGGTGAAACATGCAGGGAGCAATTTCACCTGAGTGGAGCACGTCCAGCTTCAGTCAGCACTCTGTGGTACATTAACAGCAGAGTCAGTGTCTTGTCAGTCCCACTCAGGAGCTGAAAGAAGCAGACTCCAGGAAAAGAATAAGTGGGCTCCAGGAGGAAGGCTCCTGCCAGATTACATAACAGAAGATGACCTAATGCAAGGACATTCTGTGATGAGCTGCACCCTCAACGGACACTCACATTTGAGGATTCCATCTTTTTTAATAGCACAGCTTGTGTTGGTCCTCACCAGCTCATCCTTTACCTGGTCAGGAGATGAGTTACTAAGAGACTTAGGTGAGCTAGAATTTTTATTTATTTTTTCCAATTAATTCTGCTTTTCTGAACAACAGAGGGCTCGTGTCACAAAAGTGACTTTGGAGTTATAGATTTTTGGGTCAATTTTCAGCCCAGTCAAAGACTCTGCTCTACTTTAACACTTCCTCGAAGCAGATTAAGATAAGCATCCTCATTTGTGTGACAACTCTGAATGTGGCCCCGATTATGACAAGAGTCCAAAGGAGAAATGTAATATGTCTTGAGCAAGCTAAATTAGAAATGAAGTTGACCTTGGTCAGGCTTATAAACCTAATCTAAACCTTTAAATATTAAAGCACAAAGAGGAAAACCTTGATAAAGAACCTCACGGATGAGAAAATTTGACTAATATTTCCATGTTTCCAGCAGTTCTTTTCAATTGGATTTCTGCTGCACTATCATGCTAGAATCCTGTCATTGACAAAAAGTGCATAAAATATGATTTTGCTCATAGTTTCTTTATACTGATAAGAATAAATTTAGTTTCAACTTTGCTGTCCATCAGATGTATTAAGGTGCTTGTGAGATGCACATTTTTTTAAATACAAAAGGTCAAAGAAAACACCTTTATCTTTAAGAAACCTGATATAATACACATAATTCTACCTAATATGTCGCATAACTGGCACATTTTCTTTTGAACTTGGCTCAGCCAAAGTCAAACAAGAAGTGACATCAAAGGGGAACTCTTTAAGAAAATGAACACCCTGGTCTTTGGTTATTGGAACAAAAACATTTGAACTGTTACTCTTCTTTATTTCTCTGATGGTGACTCAAAATAATCTAAAGAAGCATCTTATTCTTCTCTACCCTACCCGTGTTTCCATCAACGTTTCTTAATTCGCATTTTGGAATTTCGCATCAGAAAAGGTGAATGGAAACGGCCTGATTCGAAAAAATTTCCTCTAATGCGCAAAAAAGTTTATTCGCTCGCTTGAGGTGGTTTTTGCTTTTTCGAAAAAGAGTTAATGCGCAAAAGGAGAGATGGAAACACATGATTCGAAAAAGTTCTGACGTAGCGAACATT
>JARVJO010000125.1:10702519-10715664 GCA_031762555.1 Cynodonichthys magdalenae | reverse complement strand
CCTCCTGCCTGGCTGCCTCAGGACACTACAGGATTTCTCAAACCTGCATGAATGAGTCAAAGCAAGACTCTGGGCATTTGTTTGATGAGAGGATAACATTAGAACATGATATAAAACTCAAAAAGAGACATTTTGATTAGATTTAACCACACACAAATTTGCTCGCTATAAGACTCCAAATACTTATAGTTTATCAATTTATAAAATGTCCCATGAGCCTTTGCTGCCAGAGTGTACAACCTTTTTTCTTCAAGTGCACACCTGCTCTAACCATTAATGTGTGAAATACAAATAGTTTTTGTATAATTAAGCAAGCAGCCAGTGCGGTGGCTCGTGTTTTGTTTGTTTGCTTTTTAACCTGTGTACTTGGAGAAAGTTTGTAAGAAGTTTAGAGAAAATTGACATATGTGGCTTAGTTTAACTTGTGGAGTCAACTAAGTTCAAGATGGCCGCCACAGCCATCTGACATTGGAACTTGATGATATTTGAGGATATTAAGTAGAAATTTAATGTGATACTTTATTACTATTTATTTACAAGGAGGGACCAAAACTGCCCCAACTTTTTCCTTTCTCAACTCTAAATGATTTTAGTTTCAAACTCTGGTATGTAAGGCGGTGGGCAATATGCATTATTTTTGTATTAGACCTGTCTAATCTCTTTACCTAAATGCAAGAGCGTAATCACAATTTCAGAAGTGAGGGGGACAAATTTTTTTAGAGGTCTATCAGGTGATTTATGGTCTTTTCGCATTCAATCACACTTCTCCTTAGTGGCTAAAAACACATATAATCAGTAACAACCACAGTACAGCACCAGGGGACCAACTTTAGTTTTTTAAACTACAGTATTTAGTAACAAAATCTAAAGTTTTAGCTGCCAAACTGGTTAAGTTGACACAATTACCCTCCAATATCTACAGGGTAAGTAGCCAGATCATTAAGTGCCAAATGAAAAAAACACATTTCCTGTAAACAAATTATTACTTAGCACACAAAATGGAAGTGATATGGTAGCAGGGCAATAAGCCACATAATTTAATTTAATGGCATGAACAAAAAAAGTGACACAGCACTAAACACATGAACATTTTAGTCAAATGTGATAACACAAATGTGCAAAATGAATCAAGCTTAAGAAAAATGACATGACCTATACCTGCTGCCTATATGTAATAATATTAGTATTGTTGTTAACTAGCTTAACAATATATATTTTAATGTATTAACTCAATCATTTAGCTAACATTATCAACACCATTACTCAACTCACATAGTTTGTTTGGAAACAACTGCAAAGTTTTTCTGCTGGATCTAGCTGGTTTCTGACAGCTCAGCTCTGCAGCATCATGTCTCTCAAAGCCACAGGTGTACATCCTCGTTAGTTCGTGGTGCGTTTAAAGAAAGCTCAGAAAAACATGTTACCACATCTTAATAATTTAAACTGTTGTAATGGTTGAAAAAAGTGCAGGGAACAAAACGGAAAGTGTGGGGAGCATGCCCCATGCGTACCCTGCATCCATTACACCCATGCCTATATGACAATCTGCAGCCATAATGACAAGGGAGATTATTTTTATGTATTTCAATTACATTTAATAGTTTATCTGCAAAAAAAAAAAAAATGATGAGTCATTCTGCACAAAGAAGCTTATACAAGATTTGTACAAGATTAAAGACTCATGGTAATGTTGCTCCCTTATGACTCTTAAATAAAAGTAAAGTTCATTAAGCTGTTTATGTTGACCCCCGCAGAGAGAGCTTTAGGAGATGGTATGGTCAGGGTGTTGTTGAGCCTGCATTATAGACAAATTAATAATTCCCCACTGTAAAAGATTAAAGCATTTATTGGTTTAATTAAAGCATAATTGTACAGTTGAAGCAAGAAATTTGAAAATAACAAAAACCAAAACAAACAGTAAATAAATAATGCTCTGGAGAGATTTAGAGCCAGAGATTTAGATTAAGATTAACATATGTTGGGAAAGACTAGATTTATAGCTATTTGGTGAAACTTTGAAAATATTCTCATTCAATACTGAAATAAGTTGCACTATCCTGTGTGGTCGTTTGACACCTTAGATATGACCACACCTAAATTTAACCCAGTATCTGTAAAATTTACTTTGGTATAGCTATTTTTGAGTCAGTTAAGGTCATTTAATTGTGGCAATCATCTTGAGCTGGGTTAACTTCAAAGGTTAGGCAGTTGTAGTTTTATATCTATAATTATCTTTTGAAAGACAAACACTGGACTCAAACAAAGGCATGGGCAAAAACATTATTGCTCTGACTGAATGTTTACAAAAATAATGTGCTAAGCTTAGGGCAATGTAAAGATTTATAAAATATTGCATAAGTATTGGCAGGCCTCACTAGGACAGTCAGAATGAATCTCTTTCTCCAAACAGAAGTTTTTCAAATCACCATCTACAACAGGTAAGATGTTATTTGTTCGTAACTAGTGAAGAGAAATCTTTAATTATAGGAACTTGTTTAACAAACCCACACATGCACAAAAGGTGAACCAAGCTGGACTTCTATCATTAGATGTTCTCAAACACAAACAGCTGACCTGTGTAGTGAAATGCCTGAAAGACAGAGAGAAAAGAAGCAGTGCTTATATAAGAGAGTATATCATACACCCACCCAAGCAGAAGTCAGCTGGGACTGTCAGTAGCCTACAGTAACAATGAACCAAACCAACATAAACACCAGGAGCAACTAGTGCCAATTTCATGTAAATCAATTTCCCCCTTCTGCTGCACTCAGCTGCATAATGGAAGAAAACAATCATTAAGAAACAATATTGTAATCAGATAATTGTGACTGCTGCCATTTATTGGCATGAAACATACTGCACTACACATACATGCTAAATTGCACTTATTATCAAGCTCTCTAGAGTTAGGCAAATAAACGAGGAGTTGTGTTTGTTCATTTCTATCTCATCAATGATTATTGTATCTATCCTTTCTCTCTCCCATCCCTTCTTTCTGTTATTTATAAGGCAATGATGCCGTTATTTCATTTGCACATGTAATGCAAACAGGCTTTGTTTATCAGTCTCTAAAGTGCTGCCTTGCAAAACCACGGCTGTCACGTGTGCCTGAAACTAGAGGTGTAATAAATACAAATGTGCCAGCTACTGGGCCGGAGTCTGTTCATATATCAATGACAGCTGTATGTGTGCACTGCACTGGTGCAGTACCATCTGCAGAGCCAACCAGAAGATACGCTGCATGGTAGCGGATAAAAAAGACTGTTTGACAGGGTGGGAGTCAAAAGTGGGCTGCGTGTTTTGCTGAATAAATGCAGTCTGGACTTAAAAATGGAGACTAAAGCTGGTGGGAAGCTTGCTTGCAAAGAGTTAAAAAATGTCCCCATATTTCTGTAAAACCACAATAAATGTGTATTTGTTAAAAAAAATCAGACAAGAAAGTACATCAACTTCAGTAGAATATTTCCCAGTTCTTCAGAAAATGTATTTTCCGGGTCTGATGTGGGATCATTCGAGTAAAGTTCTTTTTTTTTGACAACAAAACACAATGTTCCTATGGAAGCTTGCAAATGGCATGAAGAATTATTGGGAATATGTGCTGAAGTGGGAGTGTCCGAAATGACAGAAGGTTCTTAAAGCGACAGAAGCCAATTTCAAGGTGTTTAAATAGGCTATGATGCAAAGTCAAATTTACTTTTAATAAATACAGCTTTTTCATAACAACTGAAGGGAACATAGTTACTTAATTGTGGTGAATTGAACTATGTCCCTGGAAATTAATCCTCCCCCTTTAAAGAAGCCATGAACACAGAAATTTTTAGTAGGAAATTAGTTTGTCATTATTCAAACTTATTTACTACCAACCTGAAAACTAAAAATTTGTCAAATAAAGAACATACAAATAATTGGGGTATCCACAGCACTGATTAATTGGTTTTCTTAAATGAGCAGAATTGTTTCCTTTCGGAGCTTTACAAATCAAACTTTCCTGTGAAGCAAAATCATTGTGAATTTTAAAGTTAATTCCCTTCTGTGCTACTGTGGTGGGGGGGGGGTTCCTTCTCTCTTTGTGTGCTTTTATGCTTCAGTGATTACCTAGTGTGATTGGTTTCACCTGTTCTTCATTTTCCTTTTTTTATTTATTTTTTTGGCATTTGTTCTTCCCAGACCTTTTTTGAGGTTAGTGTTAAATTAAGCCTTTGACCTTTCCTTTTTAGATCTTAACCATCTCTCATTTAGCCTTTGAGCCTTTACTTTTGTTCTGGATTAATTACTGGATTTTGCTTTCTTGCAATACCACCCTGGACTTTATTTACAAAACAAACAAACTTGGCTTTCAGTCTTTATTTATGTAAATTAGACATTAAGTATTCTTGAGGGAAACTAAACTAAAATCACCTCAAGACTAGATGAGTTAGAGGTATAGCTGTTTTAGTCAAACCTTAATCTTGTTAATGGGCAGCTCAACTACTACCACCCTGAAATTAGCCTAATATCTGTAAATCTGATTGAGTTGTAGCGGTTTTGTGTGTAGGCTAATGTTTATTAGCTGTGGCTGCCATCTTGAACTTGGTTGACTCCAGTTGTAAATGTTACATCCAATAATTATTTCTCAGGATTTCAATTTTAACGATTGGTTTAAAAGTTTATATATATACGTATATATATATATATACACATACAATTTTTTCTTTTCAAAATGTGACAAATCAGGCAACTTTTTACGGTGTTATTGGAGACTTTTGTGATCACAGAGTCCTAGGGGAGCACTGACCTCTTTTCCAAAACATTGAAGCAGTCCGACACACTGAAGCACGGCACAGCAACCCCAGCTTCTGTCAGAGCAGAGAGAAGACTGACTCCACTCCTTCCATCAATGCAAAAGAATGCTGCTGCTCCCACCCTGACTTACAAAGCAGGACTTAATATTTACTGTAACGTTTTTGTTTTTTTTGACATTGTCACACTAAAATAAATCTCTGGACCCAAGTCATGCAATTATTTCATTTGCAGTTCTAAGCATGTAGTGTTTTTGCTCACTATTTTTCTGTATAACTTACTCTGCTACTGCCTAGATTACAATTATTTGGAAAATGCCCTTATGCAAATTAGGTGATGATGTCATTTAGCAACTTTTGGGACAACTAATAGTGACTTTTCTTACTGAGGAGTTGGCAACAGTGGCTGTTAAAGATAGAGGTTGTGGTATTTAAGTTCATAAACATGTTTTTCATACTCTTAGTTTTACAGAAGAAACAACCCCGCAAACAATTTTGAACATTACATACCCCAAATATTTAATCTGTTTGTTTTTCTTCTCTTTTGTGTTTTCGGTTTAACTATGTAGATTATAAACAGTGTTGTTTAGCAGGATTATCCCCCACAGGTACTCCTGCAGTACACTTTGCTGTTTAGTCTGTAAAATCTAGTCGGGTTTATTTATTTTTTTTTTTTTTCAGACAACTCTTTAGACAGCAGCGCAAATCGGAAAAACAACTAAATTTATTACTTGACTGAATTGAAATGAGCAGAAATGTCCATTGAAGACTATCAGCAGCTTCACCAGTATGTGTTGCAAAACTGTTAAATTGAAAAAATAAAAATAAAAGTAAAAAGCAGTTTACAATCGATTTCACTGAAAAAAAAAGGCTACCTGCTAAACTCCGAGGCAGCTCTCATAACACTGCTGAGAGCTTGTCCTCCTTCTTTCTGCCGACTCAGACACAGCAAAAATTTTGTCGGCCCACTCCTGAGGTGACATTTAGGCCCATAGAAATGTTGCTACACTGACATTTAATTGCTAAATACAGCCGGGCGCTAACTGAAGCCTCTCTGTGCCAACTTCTATCAGATTCATTCATCCCAACAATCAAATGTGAAATCCCCATCAGAGGTTGGGTTGGGACAGATTATCTGGTAGAATGAAACAGGAATACACTTTCATCTATCCATCCTAATCAATCTAATTGACCTTCTGACTGATCTGAGCCATCCCGGTTATTTCGGGAAATGTCGGGTCCCGGCATACGAGAGTGTTCTTCAAAGGGGATCAGGGCTTCTCACCTGCCACCACAAAAAGAAACTAATTTTTGTTTATGTTAAATTATGGGAGGGCATAATGACAGGAAGATGACGCTTGTTTGTACAAATAACACTTTCCTTTATCAAGTCAATTCTGACATAACTCAACTCCTTTGACCCCCCCACCACCTTTTTCTTCATATTTGCAGCATTCCTCAGTCTACCATGAAATTACCCCTGTCCATCTTCCCCGCGAGGCTCAGTTATTAATCTTTTCACTTATTTTGCCACACAGATGTTAATTGTTTTGTTTTACAAGCAAAGTTTTATTAAAGCCGTTAACGGCTGCAGAATTGATTAGTTTGCCATCTTTCTCCACGCTGCGTATGGATTTATGTGTCAGCTAAGGTAATGGGATCATTGATCTGTTCATCCATCCCTTTATTTGCCTTTCCACATGTGGTAAAACTGATTGCTCCGGAGTTTTCACCACATCATACAGGCCTGCGTTGGTCCAATTAAGCCAAAGCCATATTGAGTCAGAGCTCAAATGCACCTCGTCAAGGAATATTTTTTTACGTTCTGGTTGATTCATAAATTATATGCGTTTTGTCATGATGGTACGTGGAACTCATCAGCGTCTTGCCTTTCAAATATTGCTCACAGAGCTGTTTTGAAAGGAGAGTAAACTATTTTTTTTTGTTTTTTGGGGGGGGATCTTCCATTGATTTTGACTCCATGTTTGTTAAAACACCCAAACTTGTTTAAACTCCCAACTATTTATAGACAAACACCAAGCCCCAGAATTTCACCGGGCTTTAAGTATTCAGCAAGAGTTTTAGGGGGTGGATGCACACTCATTTGCACACATTTGCATGTCATTAGCACTTCAAACCTACAAACTTGAAAGGCTTTCCTTGTGAAGACACTCATCTTCCTCCCTCTCTCTGTCTCCCTCCTCTTTCTCCCCTGCAACGCCGTCTCCCAGGTCTTGGCTCTCTCGCACAAGGAGTGATTAGGAAGCTCAGGACATCAATTAGAAAGTTTAACCCCCCCTGTTTGGAATCAGAAGTTTCTGGGGTGTCTGTGTTCTGCTCAGGTTGATCTGCGCATTTGAGACAGATGTAAGCAACAAGTAGTTAAAAAGGTTTGTCTCCTGGAAGCGGAATGGATTTCATCTTGTAGCTACACCAATTAAAGGTTTATATTTCATGTTAGCATGTTTTATTATGAATAGTTCGTACTGAATTAAAACTGGATGGGGAAAAAAAAATCTAGTCAGGTGTTGTGTTCAAGTTTGCTGTCCTTTAAAAATAAAATTTTCCAGTAATAAAAGATCACGATCTGAGGCGCAAATTAACTTAAAAGATCAGCTTATTGAATTTTTTCTCTCGCTCTAATTTGCAGCATGTGGAGCGAAAGGCGACACTGTGTTGCTACTTTACACAATCATGCATTCAACGTGGCCTAATGAGAATTAATTTATTGAATTCGGCAGACACGTTGAGCCTCAATTAACTTTGTTAATAGTGTTAAAGTAATACTAATTTAATGACACTGAGGTGGGACAGAGGCAAAAGACTGAATAAAATGTGTAATACTAAACAAAAAAAAAATTGACACCTGGTTTAAAATCCTCCAGCTAATGAGGTTAATTGGAAACATGTTAGTAACATCAGTGGCGCCTGCAGCTGTACGGCTGTATGCACTGTGCGTACCTTGAGATTTTCTTTTGAGTTATAAAAGCTTTTCATATATATAATTAGGCTAAATGGTGGACAAAATAAAATAAGAAATTGTCTTTTTTGTCAGAACTTCATATTCATTCATCTGTGTACGTCTGTGGGGGTGGGCACATGCGTCCGAAACTGGTTAGTTTACTTTTGTTTATTTGGCGGCTGCCCTGGCGCTTTTTCCTTAATGTGAAGCTAACTAAACATGAGTGAACAGACTTTTAAACGGTTAAATCCTGTCGAAACGTTTACGAAAGTGTAGAAATAAAGTGCTGCCGCTTTGCCTCGTCCTCTGGATGTACCCGACAGCACCTGAGCCAGGAAATCTCTCCTCCCGTGGACAAAGTTAGCTTTTCTCTGCCTTCACCTCCAGCTACACCTCTCCCACAGGAGCCCAGCTCATCTCAGCCACAGGTAACTATTAACCACCTGGTCACTGACTGATCAGTCAGGCGGGGATCTTTGAGTTTGAGAAAAGTGTGTCCATAGATTGACAGGCATGCTTTCTGAGCTGAGGGTTGTGATTCACTTTAACAGCTTCGCTTCACGTCTTGTTCTCCTTCAAAAATAAAAGGTGCAACTTTAAAAACTTGTGGGTTAATTTTCAGAGAAAAGAGATTCAGTGTTTGTTGTGAAAGTCATTGCCAGTGAGTCAAGCTTCCCAATGTGCAAGTTTAAAGTGTACCAAGCCAAAAAAAATAGTACAAGCAGTCTTTCCCGGTCGTATTTTGACATGACACCATTACTGTAGAAAGATCTGTGTCAGGATCTGGGTTTTTGATTTATTTTGACAATCTTATTGCGTTTATTGTTTTTATTTTCCCTTTTGGTTATTATATTCGTTTATCCTGTGCTTTGTTCTGATCCTCTGTTCCTCAATCAGTTCTTATCCTTCATTGTTGTTTTGTTCCCCCCATTCAGCTTGCCAGGACCGTCACCTTCCACAGCTGCAGACACGTCACTCATTAACCACAGTCTATATAGTTGCTGTTTTTAGTCACTCCTCAGGGGAGCATTATATGTTCTCACACCACATCCTGTTCTCCCTGTACCTCCTCAAGTATCCTTCTGCATGAATCAAATCTTCAGGTTTTTTTTTATGTCACACCAGTTTTTTTTTTCGTTTTTTTCTTCAAAAAGACAATTTTCAGTTTATGTTTATTCAAACTTGTGTCAGTTCCAGATAACAAAACAAATTTTAAAATAAAAGGACGGGGGCCACAAAAGGCTGTAAAGTTTAAATAAAAACAGCTGCACATTTTACAACTAGTTAGGTTATTTAGCAACAAGTGAGTAATAGGATTGGATATAAAAAGATTATTGTAGAAATAATGAATGTATTAGTAAAATAATGTAAGTAAAGACAGCAGAAATTCACCAGTCTGTGATAAACTGCGTCTAAAAATGTGGAGAAATTTCAGAATATTATTACTCGAAGGAAAATAGGGAATAAACTTTTAAATTCTGTAAATATCAATGTTTTATTGTGTGTTATTTGCATGAACAGGTAAATGTCCAAACTTGTGAAGCTTGATTTTTATTTTTATTATTTTTATTTTATTTTATTGATTTTTTTTTTATATAAAATGATTTCAGGCTTTTAGCGTTCACAATAAAAATGTCTTTCTAAAACTGTAATCCTCAATTCCTCAATATTTTCTTTAACATTATGATTTTAAAATGTTTTGAAATATTCAGTTGAAGTGCAACTCGTATAAATACACACGTATTAAAAAATAATAGACGCCACATCGGATTGTTAGTTTTAATCTGATAACGATTTTATAACAAGTGTAGGTTTGTGATACATTAAAGCATTTCTGTTTTTCTGTACCTCTTTGTGTCTGTTAGCTCTGGTCACAATGACAACATCTGAGACAGTTGGATTTTTAGTTTAGTTTTTTTTTTTTTTTCTAAACTAAGAAAAACAAAATTTAGCAAAAAAAAAAAAAACGTTGAGAAGCAGCAGACTGGCACACTTGCACAGAATATCAAAGCTTCGACTCTTTCAGCAGCCAAAACATGTAATCACTGTCAAGGTTTCCCTCCAAAATCTTCATATCCGCTGAACTGTAAAAAAGATGCACACTTTGTAAACATTACTTTTACTTTTCTTGTCAGGAGCAGAGACAGCCTCCTCGACTGAGATATGTTGGCACAGATGAGGGAAGTTTGTGCGCTGTTTAATCTATTTTATTAATTGCAAAGATGGCTTGTTTCAGCAATCATCACATTTTTGACATCTTTTTGAGTCTCTCTCAAACCTTAATTTTTTATGCTTTGATTTCCCAATCAGACGAACCACAGCATTATGTCAATGAATATCTTAATGTTGGCGAAACTTCAACCTGTAGGATGATATTTGCATTGCAGCTTGTTTATCAAACTATGTTAGCTTTCTACAACATCACGGACTATTATAATCTCAGAACATGGAACAAAATGCATTTAAACATTCTGTGCTTTATGGAGTTAAACGAGATGGAAACGTGCCATAAGACTAGAGCCAAAATCTAAGCATTCTGTGTCTTTTTGCATTTAGCCAAAAACAATCTGGGCATCATTTAGTGACAGATACTTTCCAAAACCACTGAAAACAGCTTGTGGCTCATCACACATACTGAAAAAGTTGAAGTAACACAATCACTGATAAAAAAAGAAAATACATACTGTCATAATTAGGCCCAGAAATGGAAAGATAAATTCTCCCTTCCCTTCAGAAGTTACCATGTGGAGAGTTGCAATACAGAACACATCATTAATAACAATATTTGTTCAACATTCGCTCTAGTTTATCAAACAGGATTTGTTCTGCGTTTGTTCATATCAGCAAGGTTTAAATAAGAATTCCCTTTAGTTGTTTGTTTCAATGCCACCAGTTTTATTTTAACTGTTAGACACTACAGTGAACCTCAGTTGTGGATTTTTTTTTTTTTCGTAAAAAACCCCTGTAACTTTTACATCAAACACCATCTGCATTTTTTCTTTTTTTAGTTTTTTTTGTGAGTCAACATATTTTTCACCGGAGGACCTGTAAACCCTCTGCTTTGCTGAGAAGACTCTTTGGATGTGCAAATGTACTTATTCTTTTTGTTGACCATGTACAAAATTTGTGTTTTTTCACAATTTGTGGATGCTCTATGATCCCCTGTGGACTACAAGATTTAAGTCTGGGATTTAAAACTTAAACATATTATTTAACATTAAAATTTAACATTTAGTAAAACTTAGCAAAATGTAAGAACAATGAGCTAAATAACAGTAAAATGTTAGTGGACATTTCTTGAGTAGGATTTTATACTCAGAAACTGAACTAAATAAAGAAAATGTGTTAGTGACATTTTTTAAAAACATGTTATTTTATACTTGGCACCCCATAAACCTCGGGGGTCTACTGTACTTTTAAATAGAAAACTGAACCAACATATTCTAACAGGTGGACAATCCTGGTCTTCGAGGACTGCTGGATGTTTCTCTGCTTGATTACCAAGGGAGAACTTGAGAACGGAATTTAAGCACAGAATCAGGTGTGAATCAGTGGAACAAGTAAAACATGCAGGTCAGGGCCCTCAAGAACCAGGATTGCCCACCCCTGGACTAGCACATGGTTTTAATCAATATCTTGGAGAACAATATGAGTGCACACTAAACACACACATGCTAAAACTCTTTCCTGTCTTTTGACAGGAAAGTGATTTTTTTGTAGCAGCTAATGGTTCCTTAATCACTTAAAAAAAAATCAGCTAAAAATGCTTGCAAGAAATAAAAGCACAATTTGTCTTTTTTAATTTACAATCAAAGACAAGTTGATTCAAATACAAGCATTTTTCCCCTTCTTTTTGTGTTAAACCTGAAACTGATTCATTTATGTGCTGTGTGAAAATGTCAGGATTGATTAATATTGCATGTTTTTCTTTTTTAAAAACAAATCTTCCTTAATTTTTACCCTGCTTTATGGTATTGTTGCCATTACTTTGACTTGCATTTCTAACAGATGCAACACAATTATTATTGTTTTGCTTGTATACCTGTATCATGGAACAAGGTGACATACCAATAAATAAGTTAAGTCTCCAACAAGAAGATTCATAACATCACAGGATCAACAAGTCAAGAAATTCCTTAAAGTAAAATTCAGCCCATGTCAGGGATTTTGGGTGTTTGTTATTATTTCATCTCAAAATCTCTGGCATAAAATAAGTCTGTTAAACGTGCACAGAAAATGAAAACAGGGCTGCCTTTTTAAGAACATGAAAACAAAAACAGAAATCAATAAAACTGAGAAAAACACAAAACCATAAAATATAAATAAGAATGAGCAGAAAAAAAACATAAAACATAACAAAAGCCCACAAAACAAACAAAGATTTCTCAACATACAACATAAAGTTGGACAGGTCGAACAATTGTGTGTCTTTTCTTACCTCAGTAACTCCAATCTGTAAAGCTGCAGTATGACCTGCTTTGGTATGTTTTACTTCCCGTATCAGGGTTTTCAGCAGAGTATTACAAGCCCAGCAGCTCAGCATCAAACTTCTTTCTTTTAAAGTTTAAGCATTGGGGAATTTATTATTATTATTTTAATTTAAGGGACAAAATCTGTAGGAGGTAGTGATGGAAAGAACTGCGACAGACTGCAAATCTTTCACCTCCGCTGAGTCTACTATGTGAGCCCAGCCTTGGGTTAACAAAGACTCACTTTAATAACTTATTGAAGAGACTATAGGAACCCGCTATGATGCTGTCGGACCTACAAACACCAGTCCTGCAGACTTTTCTGTATGAAACCCTCCAGCAACAATGCAGAATGAGGCAACACGCAAAAAAAAAAAAAGCTATACCTCACCCTCTGCTGCTGTCTTCGGTGAGCATTGTGTCATGACACATAAATAAGTAAAACTATTATGTTTCTGTCAACAAAAAGCTATCAGAAAGCGAGCAGGAAGTAAGATTTGCATTTAAATAAGCGTTAGATTTCACTGGGTGCAGGGCAGACTGGTATATAATTCATATGTAGGTGTTTCTGCTCATGTGTGGTTTTGGAACACTTTTAACTTGTACATCCAACATAAACTCATGTGGGATCATGTGGAAATTAAAGCTCTAACATTTTCAGAGTAAGATTGTCATATGTTACAAAATATGATGTCATTGTGGCAGTTTGGGTTAACCTTGAAAATAACATTATTTTCAGTCTCATGTGGTATTGCACTATCTTGCATGAGTTGTTAGTACTTGGAGTGTGGTGTTGTGTATGATTGTCAGCTACTACCACACCAAAGTGTAACTCAGTATCTGTAAAAGTTACTGAGGTTGAGCCATTTTTGTGCATGCTAAGATTAATTTGCTGTGGTGGCCATATTGAATTGGGTTGACTTTAATAACCCTCCT
>JARVJO010000125.1:10686351-10702509 GCA_031762555.1 Cynodonichthys magdalenae | reverse complement strand
GCGCTAACAAAGCTTGCAAATAAAAGTCATGGCTGCCTCTTGGGGAGCCAGCCAGGCCATCCACAAACACCACCTAACAACCGACCCCCTAACCACCGCTTAATCAGGTGGGGGTCAGGAGAACCCCACCGCCACATGGTGAGTGGGGTCACATGGACCAATCATTACTTCATCAAAGCTTAATAAAATCTGGAATGAGATATTTTGCTAACTAGGGTTGGGAATTGAGTACCGATCAGAACCGGGACTAACGTTACAGTTCTCAGATTGTTCATATGTTTTTCCATATCTGTAAAATTAATAATTGGCAAAAAGTTTTGTGTTTACTAAGCTCATTTGGGTTTGGTGGTCATCTTAAATTAGGTTGTTTGTAGGGTCATCATTTTGTGTTCAGTGATTTGTAAAATGGTTTGCTAAAAATACAGACCCACACAAATTAATTGACATTGGCAAAAACATTTTTGCTTTGCCATATGGCAGCTGGCAATAAGCATGTTGAACTCATGTTTTTTTTTCCCTGTAAAATATTTTTAATTCAAATGAACTGAGTGTGATGTCGGTGTGAATCAGAAACTTCAAATAATCCTCCAAACAGTTAAACTGGTCACTGCTTCTAAAAAAGTACGAGCGAGGATTAACTAAAAATAAACTTGAGGAAAAGTCAAGAAATTCATGCTTATCATATATAATTAGCTCTTAATTTAAATTTCAAGCTTTAATAATCCATGATCCATCATGCAGGATTAACAAAGCCATAATACTTTTGATAATCCTTGATAATTGATTTGAACCTGACCCAGACCCTCTGTCTCTGTTTGGCTCCATATATATATATATATATATATATATATATATATATATATATATACTTTTTTTTATGACTTCCTTGTTCAGTTCAGGGGTGTTCCGTCAATAAAAATAAACATTTCTCCTTCTGCATGGCAACCTCTCTTGTGGAAAGAGATAAGGAATACACGATGAAAAGCCGAGAATTACACTGAATCATTTGATAGTATCATATTACCTTTAAGTCCGCTCTGTCTTCCACTATATCACCTAATCTGTTTTATTTACAACCCTCTGAGGACAGAAAATACAGGGTACACATCAGTTAAAGTATATAAATATGCTAAATGAACGGCTTTACTTTATTTTCCTCTAAGAGATAGCTTCCGGCAAATGAAGAAAAATAACAATGGGATTTAAAAAAAAGGAATATTACCTATTTATTCTACAAAGGATAACTTTGTACTCACAACATTCTAACATAAAGAGGTTATGTGATATATTGTAACTAGATGTGAAAATATTTCTACTTTAGCATTAGAAAAAAAGCCTGATTTCCAACAAACACAATGATCTGATCAGACAAGATTTGACTTTTAAATTGATGTTTAATGACAAAATCAGGGGCCCTTCCTCTTTTGGAATTCAGATGACAAGCCATTGTCCCGGTTAAAGAACCCAAATTCTAATCAGAATGAGTCCACCGACATGTCCCCTTGAGATTCAAAAGAAGTCCCAGTTTTTTCATACCTTGTTTGCAGGAAATACCAATTATCACACAGGGACATGTCTCTCTTCTGAATAGTAACGCGATCCCGATGACAGAGCTACACACAGAAGGCGGTCCTTGTTAAAACTGTCAGAGGGCCCCATCTGTGTGTGGTGGGTATCAAAGAGTTGCTTCGTGCCAAAACATGATGATGCAACTATATGGACTCTGCTGTGTCCACTGCACAAAATCATTTAGTCTCCAAATCAGTAATGAGAAGCAGCTGTTATCCTTCACCAGCTGAGCTCACAATGAAATAACAAGCAAAGTGCTGCAGGCAACTAAGTAGGGCTTCCTTCAAATCCAATCCAGTCTGTTTCTAGTGGTTACAATCAAATGCTCCATATTTACTTATGGTGGTTTGATGTGGCAAAGAGAGACAGAGGAGAAATCTTGTGCTGATGGATGTATTTGCTGCTTCCCTGTTGCAGGCTTCCACTGTGAACAGATTTTCCTAATTTATTTATGCTTTTGAAGATACTAAAATGTTGAGAATCATTTAGCAATTTTATAGCAGAGAAGAACACAAAGTGTTTTTTTTTTCCAGTTATGCATCTTATGCTGAATAATTGTAAATTTAAAAATCTGAGTTTGAATTAAGGATTTGGAGCTTTTACTGCTTCCAAGTGTTTTTCTTGTCTGATACTCTTTAATAGTCTGTTGACGTGAAGCTACCTTCCTTAATGTGTTTTTTAGGCCTTTAGTCTACAGAAATGTACTTTATAGCCAATGTTTTTCCATACTGCAGTTAAATTTAGAGCATGAAGACACTAAAACAGGCCATAGACTAGGGCATTGCTACTTTGAGATAGTTTTTTTTTTGGAGGAGAACAAAGTTTCTGTGAAGCGTTTGTGTAAGATCTTTAAGTTCTAAATTTCTAATTAAATAAGAGATGGATGGTAGCCACATTAATCTTTTATATTGTCTATTTTTGCCATCACTGTGACTTACCTGTTATTTTAATGCATTCTGAAGCCCAATTTGTCACATAGTAATGCGTGATCACAAACCCCCGGTGTTGCTTTTTTACACTCATGGGATTTCTGACGAAGTCTGCAAACGAACGCTGGAGGGAGGATACAGATTTAAAATTAGGATCATCCCCCAGGAGACTGTATTATGTCTCCCAAGATGGTTTATGGTGCACTTTCAGTTTAGGGTTGTATCAATGCTTTTTTGCTGTAATTTACTACAGCCGTTTGGTTAGTAATAAACAATCAGATGCTTCTTTTTGGGTAATCATGGTTTTGGGTTATATTTTTTTCCCAAAGGCAATATTTTTAAAAGGTAACCTTTGCCCTTCTGCAAACAACTTATTGTTTCCTCCTATCTTTTGATACAGTATGTTCTGTTGCAGTGACGTCACCAGCAAGGAAACGATAATGATGATTAGTTGATTTTATGTACAGATGATTCTGAATAAAAATGTTGAATATAAGGAAATTAAGGTAAATCCAGAAAGTGTAGTATGTCAGCAATAATAAATTAAAAACAGACCCAACCTAATATATATTTTGTTAAGAGGTAAATCATAGGCCAAATGGAGAACTTATTAAACTTTGTAGTGACCTTGGATTGCCTGATTTGAAGGTATGAAATGGGACCACCTTGCACTCTCCACATATTCACGTATTTCACTAACAGGTGACCCATCCCATCAAACAGAGTATTAGGTCTCGAAGTGGTCTGTGGCAGTGTTTTCATTAATGAGGACAAAATTGTTTTGTTGAAGTCCACTTTTTTCACGATGATAACAAGAAAAGGACGAGATAAACATGGCTCTTTGATGACTAAAACATGACAAGACGTGTGAGTTTTCGTTCATAAGACGAGACTGGACAAAAATATTAGTGGGTGGTCTGTCAGACATTGAAAATGTCAGCATTTCTGTCTATTGAGCATATAATCTGTCAATTAAAAGTTAAAACGTATCAGCAATGCTGCTCCAGGAAAGCCCTTTCTTCAAACCTAATCAAGGTCGTTAGTCTAATTTTGCATGTTCACCTTGTTAGCAAGCTGTTACTATTATTACTAGTACAGAGTAGGGGTGTAAATCACTAGTTTTATCACGATACGATATTACATCGATATGTTTGGATGACGATTCAATATTACTCAATATCACAAAGTCTGTCACGATATGATTTTGATTCAATTTAATTCACAAGTCTGCGATCGATATATTGTGATATCATATGCCCATCTAACACAATGACTGTGTTAGATGGGCATATGATATCGATTCACATCGAGAATATGATGACGATATAAATCGATATTTTAATTTTGCCACAATATAACTGAATTGTTACCCATTCAAATCGATGTATCGATATAGATCGATGTATCGTTACACCCCTAGTACAGACAAAGAAAAGTAAAAGTGATATTCTGCTTGGACTTTTCCATAAATCCTCATTTAAAGAAAAAAACCATGTGCACAGTTTCATGCGCAGGTGGTGGTCCAAGCCAAATAGAATTAGAGCAGATATTCAAATATTCACATTTCTGTTGTGTGGTAAACTGAGGTTTTAATCAAGCTTCCATTGAGTTATTTTTGAGTCTTCATTTGAATTACAAAGTACTAACTCATCTGAGATTGGTTGCCAGGTACTGTTTTTTCTTTTTCTTTCTAAGGACCATTGCCAACAGGTAATTCTGCTCCACGTTGACAATTGTGCAGCTCTCATGCAGCAGCTTGGGTGGGGAAAGCAGGAGGGAGGACACAGCCCATTGGCTTTAAGCCTGAAGAACGTCCTCCACAGCAGGATGGATCAGGAGAGGAGCGACAGCATCATGGATTAGTGCAGCCTGTCAAGGTCTGACGTTGCGGTGACAATTTAATCGCACAACTGGCTCTCCACAGGAAAAAAAAAATATAATAAAATAAAACATGAAGATGAGAAAAACAGGACGGGGAACTTAAGAGGCTGAGGTCTTCATTTATGTGATACAATTTGTCACATCAGATTCTGCTAATACTGCTGTCAGCGTCTCCTGGGCCCAAGAAATAAAAAGCATAAACGGGCTGATGGAGACAAACAAACAGACTCGGGAACATTTAGCTCGTCCTTAAGCCTAACCCAACAACAAACTAGCAATAAAAAAATCACTCAAACGCAAGGAGTCTTTTCAAAATTCTTGTTTATCATCATCAGATTTCTCAAGCTTTGCATTTGAACACACATATATACGTTTCTTTAAAAGAACTAGTAGTTTTGATGTTACTTATCTGTGTGTAAGTTTGAATTTTAAAGGACATTAAATCAACAGACATTGCTAGGCTTAGATGGCAGTTGTTTGATCTATATGGAAAACGTAGAGAAAGATATAGAGCATTTGATGTATACCCACCGAAGCGGCTTTATGATAAATGAGTCAACAACTATTTTTTTTTCACCTTCTGGTACCAAACTAATGAGCGAACCAAGTAACCATGGTAATATGAGCCACCGTTCCTCAGCCGCCTTTTAATACACAAACACAAAGACACAAGGATAGTGATTTTATCCGAGGTGAAAAGGAATTAGAGTGAAAGCATTAAATTTGCTCTCGCTTTCAAAAGCGTGGCGGCACATAAAGACGTGTTCCTTTGCAATCATAATTAAAGCTGCAACCTCTTTTCACCTGTTCTGTCTATTTAATTTACTTTGTATTTGAAAAAGGGATTATTTATGATTAATACACATTTGATTATAAAGCAGTTTCAGTTGCTCAAAAGCTAATGCTAGTGCAGTAGATCTTAAACTGTGGGGCAGGAGGTGTTTGTGCTGGGACAGTGTGTGTGCGTGTGGGTGTGTGTAGGGGGGGGGGTGTCTTAATTTGTAATAGTTTGTTCCTAAAAAAGTTTTAGACAGAACTAATGTTCATTTGTTGCATGTCAGTCTTTGTGTCACAAGCTTGTTAATTCCTTCTTCTTTAGGTACGACATGACATGGTGACACAGAAAATGTTTCTTTATTGGAGGACATGTTTGATAGCTGAAGGGCACATCACCTTAAATCAGCAAAAGCACTCATGTTATCACCAATAAAATGCAGCTGAAATTTGGTGCTTTTTTGCACAGATCGACCTGAGTTGTTTTTTTTTTTTTTTTTTAAAATACAGAGAAATTAGACTCATTGCAGCAACTAATACTGTGGTAATACTGAGTGCCGATAAATATGTATTTGTTGGGTTTTTGTGCGCCTATTAGACTTTAATATTATGATTCCCAAAGTGATTGCCCATTTGCTTTTATTTTAATTTTGCATAATCACAGACTGATGGAAGAGCCTGGTGCTACTCTTTGAGCAAAGTGCATTTCTTATTCGATTCTTCTGCATTAAAAAAATAAACAAAAACTCAAAAGGAGCAATGTCGAGGCAAACCAACACAAAATTTACACAAATATTTACTAAAAACAAGACTTTTCATACTCCTGCATTTTCATATTTATATGCTTTTCCATTGCAGTTAAAGCACTGAGTTAGTGAAAGATTAACAACCTGTATTTAAACTTGTGTGGCTGAATATTTTAGCTCATTTTCAAGATGTTACAACCTTCAGGGCAACAGATCTTCCACACTTTATTTCAACTAAACATGTTCAAACAGGCTCCCCGTAAAGACAAAACAGTAATTTATTATTGTTCAAATCAACTATTAATTTGCAAAATCATTAATTCCTGCAGCCCAACAAAATTGGTGATTGGATTTTTCCATTGTTACAGAAACATTTGCATATCATAAGGAAAGATTATTTAAAAGTCATTACAACAGATTAGTGAATATAACAAATAGCACCAAAAAAGACTGCAAAAACCATTAACTGCATTTTCACCTTACATTTGGAAGGATGACAGCTTCAAGCTGTTTCAGCTTAAGAGCAGACTTGCAGCAGCTTTGCATCATCTGTGCAGCACCCAGCAGTCTAGGTGGTGTTCTGCTGATACAATGTTTAGAGGAAATGATCTGCTAAATGTGGACAGAGGTTGCTCTGACTTCTGATTGTTGACAAATTCATTAGAATTTTTAAAGGGAACATTGTGAAGTGTTTTATGAAGATGCTGCAGAATCTACATATATATTTACATTGTATATATGTATGTAAAGCTAATGCAAACAAGCAACTAGCAGGCATACAAATCTACATGCAGTTTAACATATTCATATGAGCATTCCATGCTTCTAATATTAATAAGAAATCTGTTGTTATTTTTCTCTTATCTCTTACACATTATTTTCAAATTAAATGCAAAAGTATGTCTACCGTTTCTCACATGCCATCAGCTTTGATTTAAGATGAGTGCTCAAACTGCTTTAGTTATAAATAAGCAAAGGTTGTGAGCGTATCTCATTAATAATATCTAATTTTAGAACAATCAGAAACAGTGCTGACAGGTCCATGCTGTGCTGGTGTAAGGCAAAAGTCTCTCTGGAAAGAATGAGTTCTTTTTGACTCTTAAATGATCTCCTAGCAACAGTTTTTGTCGGATTTTGAGTACATGTGTGTTCTTTGTTTAAAACATTAGCATTAACTGCTGGAGTCAACTCAGTTTGACTGTTAGCAAAATATCTCATGAACAACTACGCAGATTTGAATGACACTATCCAATAGAAAATAATCTATAACTGGTGCCAATCCCATTCAAAACGAACATAACAACTAATATCAGTCAACACAAGAATGACTATAACAGAAAGTTTTACAGATATTGAGCTAAAGTCTAATATGGTAGTAGCTGAGAGTCACTCAAAACAGATATTCTGAACATACTGCTTGAGATTTCATCATTTATATCAATATTACAGAGTGGTGTGGTGTCAAGTTGGCACTGCTGGCTGATTGCTGGCATGGCAAGTAGTTTGTCAACCAGACGCGGGCCAGGTCTGCCAATGATGGCACTGTTTTTTAAATGGAATGCCAATTGGCTTATGTGGCCCAAATCTGTCAGTGCCACAACTGGCCCAGTTATGGTTTGGATTTATGTGGTGCTGTTCCATGAATGGGCCACCTCTGGAAATTACATCTGTGCCCAACCCATTCTCACTCCCAACTTGTCACATATTGACGCTTGGTCAGGTACCGTCTGCGTCCCAGTTTTGATGCGTCAGGTAACCCCCACGCATTAGTTATTGACGGAATGAAAAGGAGGAGGAGGAGCGCGTTGTCATATTTTTGAGAAGAGTGGGAAATGCATGACAACTAACCGTTCCAGACCCTAAAATGAACGTCTATTAGCTCTATACATCCTATCCCTGACCCCAGTACCTAAAATTAACCCTGATCCCTCATAATAACCATTTTTAAAAGTTTAGAGAATGTGCGACAACTAACCATCCCAGACCCTAAATTTTACTTGTATTAGCCCAATACAGCCTATCCCTGACCCCAGTACCTAAAATTAACCAATAATCCTAATTCCTAATATTAACCACAGACCCTAACCCAAAGACCACGGAAAAGCCGCGGGAGTCAATAACTGATGCGAGGGGGTTACCTGACGCGTCAAAACTGGGACGCAAATGGCACCTGACCAAACGTCAATATGTGACGAGTCAGGAGTGAGAATGTGTTACTGTGCCACAAAAGGGCCACCATTTTTTGCAGTATCTGGGCCAACGGCATTGTGTGGGCCAGAACTGGGTCAGATAATCTTTGTTATGTGGGTCAGCTCAGACATTAACACGATCACTTGTAATTCTGGAGCTGTAAGTTCGAACCTTGTTTTCATCAGGAAAGACATCTGGCGTAAAGATCATTTTCATGTGAGTTTGTTTGTTGAGTGATAAAATACCAACAACTATATCTAGGTTGACCCAAACGGCTACACCCTGTTGCTTCTCATCATAAGATGATCAGTGAGTACCATGCACTCTGTTAAGGACAGCCAGATGGGGGCAGAACTAGACTTCATTCCAAGGGTTGGCCAATGTGTTTTTTGAGGGGTTATGTACAAAAAAGAAAAGCACACGATTAGAAAATTCAAGACGGCCACCACAGCTAATCAAAGTTATTTGAAATTAGCTGAGGTGGCTGCAGACTGAGCTTCAGGGAGGAGCTTTGTGTAAATAGGCGGTGCTTTGTACCAGCAAGCATTTAGGCAGCTCCGCATGGCTACCTTAGCCTGGCCCTTGTCTTCTTATGCAGTTCCACCCAATTCTAGTTTCCCTTCACTGCTCCATCTGGGATTTCTCCCCTAGACAAGAATTTCTTTGGTAGAATTTTTACCTGGGCCAATCAGCAAACAAAAGGAGGAGTTTTGGATGACAATGTCGATTTTCTGCTCAGTGTCTGCTTGTAGTTCAACAACGGGAGTGGAGGAAGTGAATGAAGCCAGTTTGTTTTGATAAGGCTTCCAAATTAAATTAAATTAAATTTATCTGACAAAGCTTGCATCATCATTTACAACTGTCTCGTTCAGCTCGGTACTTCTCTCTTCTCAGTAGGGTTGTTAACAGCGCACTCAGTTTCCGGTTAGCTTCTTAGCTTAGCCTCCTTCACAGAGGAGCTGACGCAGGCGCACGCATATGTTGTGGCCAACCAATCCAATCGTTTTAAACTTCAACAGAGGCCTCCAGCAAGGAATCGCCTCCCAATAACTGAGAGTCCAGACCCTCTGTACGAAGCAAAGTGAAGAAAAAGGGGCTGTTTTTTACCAGTCTAGGCATGATATAAACCTTTAAAATGGTGATTCTGCATAATACCCCCTTTAACAGAATCTAAATACAAATCCAAACTTCAAGATCCTCACCCCATTGCCAATTATTTAGGGGTTGCACTTGGGGTGGCCAATCAGGTGCCACAAGTGGCTCTGGCCCTGTAATTAGGTCTTCATACATAATAAAACATTTATTTTTTTTCAGCACAAATATTATTAAAACTCTGAAGTGCATGACAGCTAACCATGCACCGACATGTCTGTGAGGCTGAGTTAGATACCACAACACAGAACACAACAGAGTGAACACAAATACAAACATACATGGGGAATAGTTTCTGCTGCTGTGTTAAGAGTTGAGTTTATTGAACCTTTAATAAAGCGTTAACTGCCCATGGAGACGCTGCGCTTCAGCTGACAAAGAAAGGAACTGATTAACATGGCTGTTTTAGTTCACTGACTTTGACAACTGGACCCAAACTGTGCCTCTTTGTGCTCAAATCGAAGGCTGTACTCAACCCAACAAGCCAATCCTTCAGGAAATTCTTGTTACGAAAAAAAAAAGCTCAGAGGAATGTGTAGAATAAGAACCCCTGTTACTGTTCTGAATGCCGGCTGGAATAATGGAGCAAAACAAAAAGACTAATAGATAGCCTACAGCTTATAGTACCTCAGTGGCAGTTTTATTTTAGACTCGGCCTCACTGTTTCTGAGAGCTGTGCAGCAGAATATACGAGGACTGGAAATCAGGTGACATGAACAGGTCTGACGGCCAGCTCCACCACACCTCGTGAAAATGTATTCCGTCTGTGCTTTTTAAAAAAGTAATTTCATACTTTATATGCTCCTCTAAAAAACTTTTGAGCACTTGGCCAAAGTGGCACATGAGACCTAAAGAAAATCGTGTCATAAAATATTATGTTGCTACTCCTCCCAAGAGCAGATTTGATACAAATTAGCATGCGCGCAATCCATTTACAATTTAAATTTACAGTTTCTAATTATCTGTACTGTGTGTGGTGAATAATGCTAACGACATGATTTATAATTCAGATAAGACCTGCTCTTTATTTTTGGACATCTATGCAGGACGCAAACCCTGAGCTGATCTGAAAACATTTTTAAAAATAATTTTTTTGCAAATTATTACATAATAACATGCATAGTTTATCTTCACCTGCTACCAATTTATTTTGTGTAGAAAAAAATAAATTAAATTAAATATCAATTAAAATACAATTTTTTCTCATTTATTTTTAAGTAAATCATTATACATATTCTATGGAATACAAGCTGATTTACGTATAAAAAAGTGCAATCTGACCAGGTTGACAAGCTAATGGCTAGTGAGACTTAAACCAAGATTCAAGTGGATTGTTGCTGATAAGAAATAAATCCAATTTTTACAATTTCACAGCACAGAAGATGAACATTGATGTAATAGTACACTAAAAAAAGTGAATACATCTTCTGAAAATCCAGTCATTAACCAATTTAAAACATTAAAAAATAATGTTTTGACGGACAAGGTGCAACACAAACTATTCCTTTTCTTTCTAATTACAGTGGTTCCATATTTGAAAGTATCTCAAAGATGAAAACTTTTGAAAGGAAACTCAGATCCTGCAGCGATGTCATTAAACAACCTCTCCCACGACAGTGATTTTTGAGTTAAATGATTATATTCTTCTGATTTAGAGTCTGAACTTTGTCAGGCAAAAGAAGCAACCTTTCAGCAGAAGTACTTACGGACCTATAATCATTCTTTCACACAACAGGCACTCAGCTGAAGAGAAACTGGCAGAGCGTGTCTCCAGGTTAGACCTCCGAGTCTCTCCTGAGTGAGATACTCAGTCAAATAACTCCGACTAATTACTGGAGTCTGGCTGCTCCTCATCTTTGGGGTTTTCATGATGATGTCGCTCACATGATCCAGTTTTTCCCACTTCATTGTAATGAAAAAAAATGGTCTTTGAAAATTTTAAATGTATGCATGTAATTGAATAATACATTATGTGATTTTCTGTAAGACTCTTTCGTTAAGTTTATGCTTGATTTATAATTTGAAAGGCAATGTTTATACTCTCGTGTATTCTTGTTTCTGTCTGTTAGCAAAATATTTCATAAACCGGTTAATTATTTTAATGAAAATACTCAGAAATGAATCATGAGATGTGTATTTAGAAGTGGTGAACTTTTGGAGTCAACCCCATTCAAGATGGCCGCCACAGCTAAGCAGCTTCAGGAAAAACTAAATTGATTAGGCCAGTATTACAAACTTTGACCCAAAACTTGGTGTGGCAGTAGCTGAGCATTTTCTCTAACACATACTTTAAGCTCCACACATTGGCACATATTTTTGCTTGAAAGATTAGCATAAACTGTTAGTGCTAACACTGTTTGTTAGCAAAATATCTTGTAAACCAGTGGACTAATATTTCTGAAACATTCAGAAAGCAATCATTGGCTGTACCTCTATACCTGATTAACTTTTAGCATTATTCCACTATAAGATGTCCGGCACAGCAAATCAATATTAGTCAATAGAAAAAGGACCATACTGTATGTCGGTCAAAATAACAGATATGGACCTGAAATTTAATGTGGCAGTAGCTGAGAGTCATTTAAAAATAACAGAGACATTTAAACATGAAATCTCACAATACTGCATGAGATTATGGGTGAAATTATCTTCTAGACTAAAGTTATGACCAAAACGACTACAACTTCAAGAAAGGGTAGACCTTCACATTCTTTACTGTTTTTGATTAATAATAAATAATGTTGCTTTCTTTAAGAAGCGTTGCCCACGTTTATGTTTTGTTCATTATGCATCAGGCTTTTTTATTATTATCTGATTTTTATGTTGTTCCTCTTTTGTTAAAACCTTGCAACATTAGGGTAAGTGCGCTAACAGGAGGCTTTTAAATCAGGATTTTTTTAAAGTGCTGTTTTTTTTTTCAGAAAAAAATCTTGTAAATCGTATATGGTTAAAGTGATATATTTTAATGTGATAAATCAAAGAGAATTCAGTGTTGAACTGCTGAGTGAATCAGGCAGAGAGAGCAAGATAGAAGCTGAGCATCCAGAGGATTCACACTGTCTTTATGTAACAAGCATACAGCTGCATCCATTATACATTTGCTTTGCTATGTGTGGAGGTATTGTTGTACACATAAATAATTTCAAAGACTTTATGCTTTATATAATGGTAGTCCACATGCAGGACATGGTGCTGGTGAATAGGAGCGACACTGAAAAGTTGGAGCGATCCAAATTTCTGCAGCCGTGAAAAGCTCAGTGAATAAAAAATGACCTGGATTCTGAAAAGCATAAAATTAGAGCTGATGCATTTCTTCAATATTTCAAGCTAAAGTTTAATGCATAGCTGGTAATGCCACTTTTGACAGGTAAAATAACTTTAAACGTTTTTTTCTTTACGTTTTTCAGATTAAAGTATCAGGGTTGTTTTTGTGCGGTCAAATGAAGGAACAAGTCTTTAGACTTATTTTAACCTTTCTCGGATTCTCTTTGACTTCCATCATTCCTAATGAATACAATTTCTATCTCCATCAAATAATTTAATCTAGTTTGGATTTAATTTACTTATTCAGTTCCATTAATGAGTCATTTCCTTCTGGAAAGATAAAGTTTGGTCTTTGTTTCCCTTTGTCTCTCTTTCCGCAAGTTTCTGTTTATGCTTCGTAAGAATTTTCTTCCTTTCTTTTCTATTGTATTTTGAAAACTTGGTCTTTAGTCTTCTTTTGTATTAGGTTTTCAGGTTTTTTTGTTACTAATTACCATATACTTCATATTTATTTGTAATCAGCTCCTCAGTATATTCAGCCCAGTTTCTTTTGTTCTCTCCTTGCATTGTATTGTAATGGATCTCTTCATAGACTGTATATATTATATTATGTGTATATTGTTGTGGAACTATGGGCCAGAAAGGCCTTGTATTCCTGAATAAATTACTTACTTATTACTTACCTATTTTATACCCTGCATTCTCACTTTTTATTGTTGTTTGGAAATGAAACCAGCAGGATCTTGTTTGTAGGTGCTAGCATCTTGTGTTTTCAGAAACTGTGCCTGTGCAATGGTGTTATGAGGGTTCAAGTCCCGCCTACTTCCTCACACATGATCATAATGTTACATGACATTTATTCTAAAGATGAAATAACTATCCATCCATCTAGCCAGCCTTCCATTTTTGCTATCTGCTTTCAGGGTTGTAGGAAGCTGGTGTCTATCTTTAGCAAACATTAGCTGAAAGATAGGATACACCCTGGACAGGTCACCAGTCCATCACAGGGTCACATGGAGACAAATGAGACAGACATTCACTCTCATCTAGTGACAATTTAGAGCTGTCAACCTAACCTGCATGTTTTTGGTCTGTAGGAGGAAACCGGAGCACCCAACGAAAACCCATGCATTCACAAGGAGAACAGGCAAACTTCATACAGAAATGTTACAACCAGGTTTTAAACCATCAATGGTCATCAATGGTTTTACTACCAGAAGAAAAGTAGCTGATAATAAAAAAGGCCTATCCAGATGTTCTTCCCGCAACCTATATTTTGTTCACAGTAAAAAAAAAAAAAAAATACAGAACTAAAAGAAATGATTTTTTTACATTAAGTTAAAAATAAAAAAAATTAATATTGTGGTAGAGAGATTATACACTGCTTTGTCACAAATGCTGGAAAATAAGTGGTTTCAGGAAATAAATATGTCTGGGACTGCAGTTTGCTTCTTTACGTCAAAGTCAGCCGGCAGCATTTCAGTGATGCTATCACAATTAATCTGTTGAAGTTGTTCATTCTCTTGGGGTGTCCCAGAGTGAGTGACTCTCAGGGTGAAACAAAAGAAAAAAAAGGAAACTCAACCAAAAAAAAAACTTTTTTCTCTTTTAAGTAAGATCAAAGAAGACTCTAACAAGAACTCTTTTAAACCTTCCATTAAAATGCACTGCAGACTGAAGAGGTCACATCAGACTGTGTTTATTCCTGGGTTAATACACGAGGAGACAGCCATTTCCTAAAATTACTATCATTATTAGAGCTTTTGTCAGTACAAAGTGAAAACCGCCGTTACAACATATTTGCACACTGTGTGCCTCCTAGTTGAATCTGCATGGCAATCCATCTCTTCCAATTACATCCTGGGTTGTGTATATCAGAGAACTGAAGCCTGAGCACTGGTTAAAGGTTTGGGTAATGATACATGTACATCTTCTGTGCATTTTAAAAGCATTTCTGCAACAATATTCCAGGTTAATGTGTTACATTACTCTGAGGATAGAATCTGTTAATGTAGAAGAAATCAAGCTTCCTGGATGAAAATGACCCAAGGTTAGTAACTGGAGAGCAATGACAAAAAAAAGTAAAAAGAGTAAGAGGAAAAAAAAATAAAATGCCTTTAACACTCACTGATCAACACACAGGAAGCCACATCACACTTACCTGCAGTGCCTGTGGACCCCTGCCACAGTTTTGATGATTGAACATTCGCCTTCATTCAGGCAAAAGGCGAGGTCCTTGTCCTCCACGCATGGCTTGAAGACCTCTGAACGCACACTGGGAAGGGTTGGAGCCATGGCTGAACACACAGACAAAAACAACTCGGTTAGTTTTGAATTGAATCTAAAGTAATTCATAATAATACAATAACACATAATAAAGAAAGTTTGGTTAAGGCCACACACTATGATGTTTTAGACAAATAATATAAAAAGTTTCTCCAACACTAAAGCTGGACCTACATACTGTAATCCTTACAATTAGATCATATAAAGCCAATATGAATAAAACAGTCAAAACAAAGTTTTCATAAGTCAGCAAAAATTGTCTAAAACGTTATAGTCTGACAGGACCTTTAAGACCAAAGTAGATTGTTGCCATCTTGAAACAGCAGTAATCTAAAATGTTTAAATGCAAAAGGTTCAGGCACTCACTAAATATAAACCAGTTCTATGCACATAGCAGTAGCACATTTAGTACAACCAGAAACATTTATAGCAAGAACATTATAACACCTTTTACCTTTACAAAAACATATAGCAAACCAACAAAAAAATTGGAATTAAAGGTTTTCACAGTTCCTGACACTGTCTACAAAACCAAAAGATCTGAACAATCCCTTTAAATCAAGACAAACTCTTTAAAAATGTATCATATCCAAATTTTTTTGATGTTTTTTCAGTCTTTTGATCTGGACTGAAATGGGTGATCTTGTCAGTCTGGAAGAGATTACTTTATTTCAGATTTTAGAAACTCAGATGACTTTATTTAAGAAAAGAAAACTGATTACAAAGACCATCTTCAGCTTGAAGGTTGCTAAATGTTTGTTTTTCTTCTTGATGAAATTACATGATTGCAATAAAAGCTTTAGAATCATTTCATTGTAATCAGAACTAACCTGCTTCTTTGTCTATTATTTATAATTAAAGTGCACACTCTGTATTTTGCTTTCTGTTTGTTTTAAAAGTAGCAATTTAACCACAACTCCCACTGGTGACATTCCTGTTTTCTGCCACATGAAACAGAACAGAGAAAAGAGACGGTGAGGCCTGTTAATGTGTCTCTACCTCCTCCTCTGCCTGCCTGTCTGACCCTAAGCTGCGCTCTCATAAAGACCACGGCTGCCATGAGCAAGCACTGCAATGCAGGGTTCTCCACCCAGTGAAATATGCACAGCTGTCAGCCAAGTTATCACAGCAGCATAAATATTCTGTGTGTGACTTCGCACTAATGAGCGGGAATCCAAATCACCCATACACAAGGACACACTTGCATACACAGAACCAGTTACGAAGAAATCATCTCACTCCAGCTCTCACACTTTGTGTAGTCAAGCATTGAAAATGGGATTGACTGGTATTATTCCCAATGCCACACCAATACAATTGGATTACACATGATTCTCTATTCATCCATTTATTTCTCTGCAGCCCGG
>JARVJO010000125.1:10654431-10674611 GCA_031762555.1 Cynodonichthys magdalenae | reverse complement strand
ACCTCAAATTGTACAAGCGTCCAACTTCAAGCGTCAGACGCGATTTTGACGCTCAAATCGCGTTCAGTGTGAACGCACCATAAGTCCACTACCTCTCCCCGCCCTGCTCCAGAGTGGGTTGGGAGATGCCTATTTCCTTTTATTTTATTTTATTTTGTCCTACATG
This sequence comes from Cynodonichthys magdalenae, assembly GCA_031762555.1. NCBI lineage: Eukaryota > Metazoa > Chordata > Actinopteri > Cyprinodontiformes > Rivulidae > Cynodonichthys > Cynodonichthys magdalenae. The sequence goes on along the minus strand of JARVJO010000125.1, from coordinate 10,674,445 downwards.
CTCTGAGACATAAAATAAATTTGAAGCTGAGTTTTTGAAAAAATCTCTGAGATTCTAAAAAAATAAACATGAGATTTCTCTACACATTCACATGCCTGCAAAATAGGGAAATCTGTGTCATTTACTGACAAACAGTACAACTTGACATGTATGTATGTCTGAGAATAAACTGGACTGGTTTCCTGCGCCTGATACGAATTCTCATTGCATGCATTTAATTCTAAACTTTTTATAAATGAATGCAAGCTGACTAATTTAAAACAACATAAAAAGAACTACAAAGGCCTGTATTAGAGGTAATGAAGACGATGCAGGTTTCTGACAGCAATGATTGATTAAAGCTTGATTTCACAATTCTACTAATACAATTATGTAAGTGCTAAACATTTACACCCAGATTCTTGACAGTATGACTGAATGAAGATACAAGACCCAAAGCTGATGAGCACATTAGACTTTCTGCATCAAGATGGAAAAAGTTGAATCATTTTCAGGTTTGAATTTTACTTTGATCATGTCTGTTTACAAAACAGGGCATATAAGACTGGATATTATTCACAAAAAAAAAAAAAATTTTGGCATAAACTCAAGACCAAAGGCAACATACTACATAGAGTAAATAACAGTAGACTAAAAATGGATCCCTGGGAAACCCTTTAAATGAGAGAGGATGGAGGAAAGGAATAATCCCCTAGGAGAACAAATGATGGACACACACTGTGTCCATCAAACGGCTGATTACTAATTAAATAAATAAAGCTTTTGTTATTCAATGCAGCTTAAGGAGTCATTTATCAAATGTGGCATATTTGCCATCCCTGTTTATGTGCAGTAAACTGTTACCACACAACTGAAAGCGTGCTCCGTCCTGTCTTGGCAGTGCCCATCTCCATCTGCCTTCCTTCTAAAATGGCTATATTTGAAAAGATAGCATAAAAAATTAATCCTGAGGGGTTCTCGAGGATTATGCTGCACCAGCACAAACTGGCAGGAACTGAAAGGTGCAGTCGGACGAGTACCTGATTGTGTCTTCATTTGCTTACTGTAACATCTTCTCTGACATGTTGACTGAAGCTTGAAAAATGTTTTTTTTGATGAGCTAGGATCTTATCAAAGTCAAAAATTCTAAAGAGGAGAAAAAACATGGATTTTTCTCTCCCCAGGTATTTATCCTGCTTCCTGTTTATAGCCAGCAAACAAACTGCAAAAACATTATTTTTTATCATTTCCAATTCAAGTATTCAGATTCAGTTTTAGATCTAAAAAAGAAATAGAGAAGTTACAAAGTCTAATTCTGTTTCAACCATACTTTGTGCATGTTTGCAAATACACTCACCTCTGAAGGAAACGGGAAAGAAGGAGCACAATCACTTGACAAGAAAGGCAACCAAAGACCACAGGAAATTATCATATTTAAAAACACAGCAGCCATTTCTCCCTCCCTCCCTCCCTCTCTCTTACTGCCACTCAGCCGACTCACAGGAACTGAAGGGTGCGGAAAAAATGCAAGATCAACATGCATCCTCGTCTCTGCAGGAAAGGGAGCAGGACGGGAGAAACTTGAATGATTCACATACGTGGAGAGTGGCTTCCTGTCAGTGCGGCTGATTAAAATTCCTGGGACCTAGAATGCAGGGTGTGATGTACGACGAGCAGGTGGTGTGGGTTTAATATGCATGAGCAGACAGCGCCTGCATCTGCAGATTGGCAGTCTCGGAGCTTGCCTGTCCACTCTTTTGGCAGCTCACTGGGCATATGGAACTACTGAGGGCATACATGAGCACGGCAGAGCGGGCCGGTCCTAGCACCCGGTGACTGAAGTTTCTCGCTTTCCGCGCCTCCTGAGATCAGTGGGATGACTACTAGCTCCTTTTTGTGGGCTTTGGTTTGTTCAAAGTAGCCAAGATGAAGGCAGAGGGGGGCATTTTCCCCTTCCATATTTCATTGATTTTTACTTTACAAGCTGCAGGAAACCTCAAAACGGCGAAGGATTAGGGGAGAGTGTAGAAATAGACTGAGATGTGATTGGGGACTATGGAGGTTACTTGAAGGATGTGATTAGTCCTCACACTCTTTCAACAGGTGTGTAGGGGAGAAAAAACACAAAAATAAGCTTACCTTGCTTAAAGTTTGTTGCAGCATGATCGTTTTCAGACTTTTTTGAGTCCCTGTCAGGGTCAGTTTGGTGTCTTGGTGAGTCAATAAGCAATCCAGAGAGAGGAGAGGTGCAATGACTGGGTGTGTCAGTTGCAATCCTGCAGCATGTTGCAATTTTGATGTCAAGTTTGTGTCTTTTGTTATCTTCCTGCAGGCCAACAGGGCTCTTTGAACAGCCACATCTATATGTCCTTGTCTCCTCAGAGAGCAGGTAATGGAAACGTTTTCCAGACTCCTTCAGACAACTCTGCATCAAACAAACCCCTTCAAAATGTTGGATCACTTAGCAGAGTTATGAAGTGTGAGGGTAAAGAGCAGCTGTTATAAAGCAACAGTACACATGAAACTAAATTACCAGCTCACCCACATAAAAATATCCAACAAAAAAACTTGAAAAAGATTCACAAAAGCTCTGTTTTTATGTTAACAGATTTCAATAATCTGACACAACTTCTTATCCAACAGCCAGCAAGTTGAGAGAATATCTTCCCTCTGAGCTGACAAGCTCTTGTGTCATCGGTCTGTGATGCTGAGTGGACTTTTCCTGCATGCAATTTGACTGATGTGTTTTGTCAAAGCTTCAATAGAGCTTTATGATCCGCTGTGGTTATTCACGCTATATGCAGGATAGAAAAGTGGGCACCCAATCTATGGATTCTCATGTTTTTTATGTTACATCCACTCTTAAAGGGGATCATTTCAGATGTTTGGAACATTTTCAGAAAGTACCCATATTTTTCCGACATCACAGGCTGCTGTTGTAAAGTCTGAACAGCCAGAAGAGGATGCTTTTGGGAAAGATTTCAGACACATTGCATAGCTTTGTGATCATGATTATTCTTTTTTCCCCTGTCCGTTTAGTCTTTCCATGATTTGATATTAGTAAAAACTTGACTGGTGTTTTATTCAGCGAATACAGCCATTGGTGATGTTGTTGATAGGGGTGTCCTGAGACCAGTTTTTTTCAAACCGAGTCCAAGTACTTCAGCTTGGGTACTCACCAAAACAGAGTGCTGATCGACATTGATTCCGAGTATCAGGACACTTGAGTATGAGTACTTAAAAAAAGGCATCTGGTAAACTTACTTAGACTGTTTACTACCATTTAATAATTAATCCATGACATTTTTCTGATTTGTCTGTTAGTACAATAGCTAATGAATCAGTGCATGTATTTTAATGAATGAATGAATGAATGAATGAATTAGGGGTGTCCCAATACAACTTTTTCACTTTCAATATGATACAGATATTGCAGCTTTGAGTATTGACCGATATTGACTCGATACCCTATCAATACGAATCACACACTTTTGCCTATTATGTAGTGTGAAATCTTAGAAAACTCTTGATCAAGTCAAACTGTGAACAAGAGTAGGTATGAGAAAAACTGACCCATTTTTTTAACCAATGGGTCACATAAATTTTAAACTGAAGAATATTCTACAATTTAATAAAATAAATAAAATATAAATTAGAAGACCCTGACAAATAAAAATAATTACAACAAATTGTACTTTTAAAGGGTAAAATGAAAATTCAATGTCACTCTAGTTATTTTTTACTGTCAGCCTGGTGCTGCTGGGAAAAACTGAAGGTGGGGACAAAACAAAACCCCACATTATTGTCCAACAGCTCCAGTTTTACTGACTGTGCCCAAAACAACGTGATCATTGCACTTAATCTTCACTAAAATGTGTAAACAAACTAAACATCACTTTAATAACAAGAACAAAAAATAAATCGTTAGAATTAGCCAGTTACATAAATTGATAGCTACCTTTTTTACTGCCGCTTTTCTACTTTCTACAGTCCGAGCATCATGTGGAGATTAGCCTCTCTATCCACACTCGTGCAGAGAGAACAGTTTTTATCACTGCTTTTGCCATGTCGCTGTATTGCAAAACAAAAGCGGTGCTCTCCGTCCTTCTGTCAATCAATGCCAGAGCTAATCCACAGGCAGCATTATGCTGATATCAAAATCGTAAGTGTGCTGTACTCACCTAGAACCCCCGGAGAGGGAGATACTGAAACAGCATGGTTGGAACCAAGGGGACACATTTGGACAAACCTAACCACATACAAGCACGCCGGTAGAGATAGGGCTTTATCTGCTGTTGCTGTCAGGGTGGGGAGTAGAGCCTGGTTGTCTCTCCAGTTTAAAACATACATGGTTCTGTGCCCCCACGGACAACTTGTGCATGACAAGTTTGCACTTAGCTGCAACGTCGTTGTGATCACGTGGGCTCTGCACACTGGATCCAAACGCTGCTGGAAAGAAATGCTGGAGACAACTGGAATGAACTGCTTCTATCAGAGTACTTATTTATCGGAGATTTTAGAGACAGGCTGATATAATCCGATAATTGTTTTTTGGCTGATATCTGATCGGGACACACCTAGAATGAATGAATGAATGAATGATACTTTCTTGATCCCATGAAGAGAAATTTCAGTTTGAAACAACCCATTCAAGAAAGAAAAACCCAAGACTTGGAGAACAGGTGCCCCGCGTCAAGCAGCCATAAAGAGGTGCTACCCAATTCCAACATGAAAATAGGTGAGGATAAAAAAATGAATATCATGCTATGTCCACTCAGGACACAAGTATATAAAAAATCCTGCACAGAGCAAAGATCATAGCCAGCGAATGCAGTGGGGTGTGTGTGTATATATCTTAAGCCGTGAAATTGTTGTATGTGCATGCGTGAACATCTGTAGATAAAACTGTGAAACCGGTTACCTCTCAATGGCAAAATTCTAATTAGCTGAATTTGTTGGTCATTCCTTGCCTTTCACTGACTACAACTTTCTCCAAGATCTATACATGCCCACCAGCAAGCTCAGGGGCTGCAGCAGGCCTGCGACCCTCAGCTTTTGGCTCTGCTTCAGCAACGCTTGAGTCTGAGTGTTGACAGCCCGGCAAATACCATCACACAAGCCTGGTAACCTAATCAAGGCCCAAATGGCTCCCGAGACTTTTCATATTTCACGATAGCCCAAATATCCACCACCGCCAATCAGTAGAAATCCTGCTATCATTAATCCAATTATGTAAACATCTTCAACATCCTCAATCCACATCGTAGAAAGGCACATTATCTTCCAATCACCCCAGGAATCCATAACGCGCCCTGCTGCCCAGTTTCCATGTAGAGATGTACAGAAAATTTGATCAGTAGCATTGAGAGACCAGCTGACCAGATCCATAATTTCCATTTTGGATGATATGTAAAAAGAGGCTCCAAAATGCAGCAAAGCAGGATAGATAAGGGAAGGCTGAAGGGAGAGGGGACAAAGCGTCCACCTTCGCCAAGAGCAGAAGCAAAAAAAAAAAGAAATGAAACTCTCAGAAAGCTGGATGAACATCTACATTGGGAGAGACCTTTGGAGTCCATCTGATTTAAGATAGCTGCTACAGCTAATGAACTATAGCAAACAAAATAAAACTGCCTAGAACCCATAATCTTACGTATATTGAGTGAAACATTGGTGTGGTAGTGGAGTAGCTGAGAGTGATCCACAAAACTTACTCTGAGCAAAAGAAGATTTTGAAAGATCTTTGTTTAAAACTTTGGTATGTAATGTCATTAGCAAGTGGGCAATATTGCACTAGCATGGTATGCATATTGACATTTTTTTAGTCAGCCACATGAGAACAATGACAAAAAAATTTAAACATGTAAAGAACTATATTTATGCATAAAAATAATTGGTCACTATGGTTAACATCTTTAACCTGAGCTACTGTTATTGAATAACCTGTATTAGCTGAATTTATTCAGGTTGATAATTAAATAGACCTACCATGCAAAAATTTGAGACAAATCTGAATGAAACACAATAAAAATGTAATTGGATTACATTAATGATAAACGGCTTGAATAAACTCACAAGGGAGCTGTTAATCCCATCTATGAAATCCTCTGACCGACTGCCACATGGATGAAGCAAAACCCCTGATGAGTTCTGCTTTTTCCATCCTCCTGCTGTTTCCTCACCCTCAAACACAGAGATGCACAAAGAAAAAAAAAAAACTTTGGAAATCAGGCCATGCACTATCCCCCACCATACCATTACAAAATATGACTTAGGTAGGGACACACGAGCCCTCCGTCACCAGTGCCTGCTGCTCTCAACAGAGTGGAACAGGATTACATGCCTCTCAGACTGCTCACTCACAGCACAGAGACAGCACTCATTCAATCACAGTGACACATGCAAAAGCGAGGAAAAGGTTCTGGCCTGGCCTCTCTCAGGAGACAACCCCTTATCAGCTCCACTTCACGAGAGAGAGAGAACACAGACAAGAAATGGATAAAGTCAGGATTTAAATGGATTTAGCAAATAATGCGTGGGAAGGAACGGACTGTGAGGAGAATTAAGGTAAAGCTGCCAGTTTCATTAGCACATATGTAGTTACAGGTACTTCCCAAAAGCTAAAAGTGCCAGACACGTACCATGTGCTACCTCCAACTGCACAGAGACGCCAGCCTGGCATAAGCTATACACTGAAAGCTTGCAGTGCTGGCCCCAACGCTGGATCAGCGAAATTCTGCTTTGCCCCACGGGCCTTCGGGGACTGTCTGCCATCTAATTCAAGCCAAATCACAGTCTGTTTAACACCTCGCCACCTGCTTTATTTGCATCTGTGTGTGGGAAGAAAATAGAACCAGAGTATGTGTGTTTATTGTTCAGAGGAGAAAAGTTTGGCAGTACTATTAATTGGAAGGCTAATGAATGGGAAAAATCGGGTTCCTCTGATCCCCGCCTCATGCACAGTGACTGTTGGAGATAGGCACCAGCTGCCCCGAGACCTGGAAAGGAAAGGACTGTAAAGAAAATGGATGGATAAATGGATTCCTCTGATTTTGATGTAAGCCATCGAGCTTGAGAGCATGAAATAATAAATGTGGATGATTCACCTGTCACATAAAAGCCAGTGAAATCCTTGTAAGACACACAACTACCCCCTAAATATCTATCTCCATTCTCCATCTATGGCTTGCATCAAAGCGCGTGTCTCAACGTTAAACCCATTCGACAAAGATGCTGCTCGTGAATGATTGTTGTGTTCTCAGAAAGCTCTTCTCTTCGGTACATAGCACTCCCTAACAGACATATTAATCAAAGCACATTCTCTTAAAGCCATTTGGGGATAAATGCAAACCGTCTTCCACACAACAATGTTGGCTCTGCTTGAAGTGTCATTCTTCATAAAAGCCACGAGCAAATATGTTCTAACAACTGGAAGCCCGTCTTCAATTTACCATGAGAGGCCTTCTCTTGAGAAAACAAAAGGTAGACAATTTGGGGATTAGAAACCGTGTGCGAAGAGCTGTTAATTTATTTATTTATTGCCGATAAATTTGGAACATTTAAAAGCAGAAAATCTGAGAGCTGCGAGCAGAGCAGCCTGGAGTCGAAGCACAATATAAACTGCTTTGAACGGCAAACAAACAGAGTTCGAGGGGAAATGGGCTAGGGATGAATCAACCTAGGAAATGACAGCAAATTGTGGGGGCAAATGTCCCTGACGTTTACAGTCACCTTAAATTATGACTATGTGGCAGGAAAAAAAAGGCTTCTTTATGGCAAAGTGGAAGACAAACGGTGCACCAAAGTGCAGCATTAATAAATTTTAACCTGTATGTTAATACTGTATTTGTGTTTATAAAAATCGACTGACTGGAAAAGCGTTAAAGGTGGGTGTTAATATGAATTTTGGTATTAATCTGATGCCAAGTAAATACAAAGCTAGTATTGCTGATATAAATACCAAATGTCAGTTACACTGAATAATTTTCTGATTTTGCCTTTAGTTAGTCAGTTATGATAAAAGACAAAGATTTTTGGCAAACAACTAACTAACTAAAACAAAATTAAATAATATGCAAAATAAAACAACTTGGCATGTCACAACCAGATTGGGTCCAAAAGAACAAACACAAAATAGGTTGAGATGGTCGAATTCATATTTTCTTTGTTTGACCATTTTAACTGGACTTTGGATATTTGAAAACCACTGCCAATCACTAGTAAATAGTGAAGCCTGATTAAATAAATGCATACAAAGCTATTAGTTTCCAAAAATGCAAAATAAACCAATGAACATGCACACCAGTCCAAAGTAAACTTTGATAAATAGTGTTTTTAGAAAGATAAAGATTTAGTCATAAACAAAACATCGCAGTAAAAACATGATTTTCAAAAGAAACATGGAGTTAGGTATGCAGGCTCCCTCTGCTTCTGTAAAAAGTCAACACTCATTGGAACAAACGTTCCCTTGTCTTCTCCTTTGCATTCTAGACAATATATTAGATGCTTGAAATACTTATTTATTAAGATATGTCCTCAAGTTGAATCTTATTTTGTCACTAGTGAAAAATAAGCAGAAAAAAAAGATTTATTCAGTTGTGCAGCATCCAGTTCCACGAAGCAGCAGCTGACAGCATTAACTTCCTGACTGAAACCTAGAGTAGCAGCTCACTTGTCTTTCTATTGTGCCTCCAGAAAAATGGAGGGGGGGGGGGGCGCACTCTGATTTTAAGCCCTATAAATATGCTGTCAAAACTGATGTTGATTTTAGGTAATGGTTAATGTGACCTTTTTAGGTTTGACATGATGACTGCTCTGCTGTGACACCAAAACCAGCCTGCAGTCTTTATTCTTGTCAGACAGGTGGGTGTTTTAACAAAAAAATTGCGCACTTCTGTCAGAAGCTCTGCTTGTAAAACAAAACAAAAAAATAAAAAAAACACAAGATGAGACAAGAATGTATGTTAAAATAATTTGTATGGGTGTGCACTAGATGTAAACATTTTCAATCAAACATACAAGAATAAATATCAACCACCCCAACATACAGGCTGTCGCAGAGATTGGACTTGCGTTTTGTCAATTATTGCAGTTTAATTCTGACTGGATTGACAAGCTAACAGCTTTTCCAAAACCAACGTGGATTTAGTCTCAAAAACATTCAAAGCAGTTTATACAAACATTATTCTATAAGCCTCATTACATGGTTATTTGGATAAAAATATAAGATATTTCTGCAGGAAGTGCCCTACTTTCCACCTGAAGAGCTGCATTTAGCCACTTTTATTTTCAGTTGTAATTAACCTTAGCCATCTATGTTCAAACTTGACTAGTCAATCCAGTCAGAATTAAATTCTTATTTCCCAAATTGAGTAAGCCCAAAGAGCTATCTACAGCATTTTTTTTATTCCTTCCACAATATCTAACTTGATAGAACAATTAAGCTAACATTTTAAAGGTACTTTAATATTTTGTTACAAAATGACAAATAACCACAAATTATGCAAGTGGCACATATATGCTAGGGTGCATAAACTCAGTTCTTCCACATGAATGAATTTTGAGAATCTAGAAAAATCTATTTGTGGATTCTCCTGATGTATTCCATGTCACTTGAAATAATAAACCACCAACCAACACTGCCATCTATGAAAGCCATCCCCAGCTTAGCAAAGGTAAAACAGAGGTGCGCAAATAATTTTTAAGAGAAGCACTGACATCCATCACCACAACTCAAGAGAAAGAAGTGATGGTACACATAAATAACACTGGTCAGAGTGGCTGGACTGATAACATGGACGTGCTATGAGACAGATCGCAAGAGGAATGTTCTGCTCTGAAGGTTTAGGCTTTGTCAGTGGGTATACAAAACTAGAATCTGTCAACCATTGGCAGCCCACACCCTGGAAGTTATGTGCTAGGGAGAAACCATGAAATTGCAGGCTGTAGGAATGTTTGCCAAACTGCAGACAAGAGTTCCACTAACTCTATCTGGGTTACTGAACCATAAAAAATAAAAAGATCGGTGCTTGTATTTATTTGTGTTTCGCTACAGGAAGTAGGGACATTGCAGGGCGTCTGCCTCTCCATTCAAGACACAACACAGAACATATTACATGCTGATTTGTGTTGACAGCAATCAGACTGAGCAATGGGTCCAAGCCAAACAGCCTCAAACTCAGCCAATTAACGAGGTGCTGAGGCAGGATGCTTTCACTAGCCCAAGGAACTATTCTTGTTGTTTGCTTGTTTTTCTTTAAATAGCATTTTGCCCCTATACAAAGCATTTACTGGCACCAGGTCCAAAAGTAATTTCTGTTGTTGGTGAACTATGTGTGTCATCTAAAAAAAGAAGTATTTTTTGTACGAACAAAACTGCCTCAGTGCATAGATGACAGGACGCACAGAATGAAAGTGGTCTTTTTCAGTGCTCAAACTGACAGATGAGTTAGAGCAACACCACCTACTGGCCATTAGGTGCTTGTTTTCTATTGATTAAGTTGGTTGGGAATTAAAAAAACAAGAGAACAGAAAATATGCAAATTTTGTATTTAAAAATGTGTCTTATTGGAGAAATTATCAATAGATGCAACAAAAACATTGAGTCTGCTGAAATTAGCTCACAAAAAGGACGAATTAAGCTGAAAAGTTCAAATTTGATGAAAATAGCTAAAATATAGCTTTAATTGCAGAAAACTGAAAAAGCATAAAATTTAATTTTAAAGATGCTGATAGAAGCACAAATTTGACATTAGAATAGCTGAAAGAGTGAAGGGGTAGTTGAAAAGCAGAAAAAACACTAAATTGGCAGAAGAAAATGCAAGAGGAAGCTACTGTCAGCACAAATAATTAAAAAAAAGCAGAATCAAACCAAAATGTGGAAAGAGCAGGAAAGGTTTGACTATTTTGAAAAATTTTAAGGATGTTGAGGACAGCTCCATTTATTTTCAAAATGAATAAAATTTTTGAAACAGCAAAATATTGCAAAATGTACTAATTGCTGAAGCACCAAAAGTCGTAGCCGCAATTTCCTAAAGGAGCTGAATGCGTAAGTTATTAAAATGGAACAAAAATTGTGGAATGAGATACTTGTCAAAAAACTTGCGGAAGAAAAACAGATCATCTGTAGTCACGTTTCCATTGACCATGAAAATGCGCAAATTAAAATTTTGAAAATAAATTTGCTTAATGGAAACACGTCAATTTTGAAAAAACTTCCCTTTTTCGACAAAATTGTTTTGCGCTAGGAGGAGGTGGTTTTTCAACCGTATCGAAATTGGTTTATTTCGCAAAACTGCAATGGAAACACTTTTTTCACATTACGGGAGTCACGTGATCACTGGTTATAATTTTATTTGATGTAAAGGCATCGACTTTTATATATTTGGAGCAAAATAACAAATATCTCACAAATTGTACATTTTTTTTAATCTCAGGTTTGGGCTAAAACACAATTTTTATGCCAATATTTGTATTTGTATATGAGACATATTCTATCACCAGATGTTTTTCTTTTTCCTTATGAAAAATAAAAGCACTTTTAATTTTATTTTCCTTTAATCCCATTGTCTGATCCTACATGTGGCTGCTTAAGTACTACAAGAATGAAGTCCTTAAGAAACAAGCTTAGCCTTTAAGTGCCTGTCTGAGCAACACTTGCAATGTACGTTTAGATGATATGTATTAATGTGACTACCAGCTGTTTTCAAAATGAACAGACTAATGTACTGTATGTACACAGTTCAGCTAGAAAAATCACACAGCACACGCAGGGTGCCGGAACACGGCCGTGAATCAAGCGAACGTCATTTACATCTTGCTTATGGCTGTTGTTGTAATTCAGCACATATCTGTCAGAGCTAGACATAGTTTCTAAATCACAAAGAATATACCCCACAGTAAAGCCGTGTGTAGCTTTAAGTGAAGCAGAACCACACACACGCACACACAGAGAGCTGCCTCTGCAGCCATCAATTCACAGCAGTGAAGCAGACTGCAGCCTGCTCCTCTCTCTCTTCCCCTGTACCAGAATTAATTTCTCCCCAGAGCTGATAGGCTACGCTCTACTGCAGCCAATCCATATAATTAGGCCTTCAGCAATGTAAACCCTTGGCTCAGACTTCAAGTCCATTTCAATATTAGGTGTAGACATGACAATGACTTCATCAAATGTAAGTTTTTCCTGCATTAATTTGATAAATTGTTCTGTCTTATCCTTCTATGTGGCTTATCGCTGCAAAGCTAATGTTTCTGTTCTGTTACACTTTTTGTCTTTTTCCGCCCTTGTTGCCAAGGGGGCACATTCTCTTCTTTGAATGCTCTATGTATCATCTTTTCAGTTAGCTCTTATGATGCATTGAGTTTCCCATTAATAAATCACTCGCAAGCACTTTAATGGACATTTATTATAGGCAGACCAAAGTGTCCGCCTTCGCCACTTTCTCTCTCCCCCCCTTTTTTTTCCCCAGCCTGGTTATGTAAGTATTTTTCTTCACTCAGCCAATTATGTTGGGTTTTGACGGCTGATCTCACTCCATATGGCGACAGCTCTGTTAATCGCCACCTCCAAGAGAACTGCTGCATGACAGCCTGCGTGTCAAAATCACCATCAAAAACGCTGAGGCGTGGAAAGGGGAGGGCGGGAGATGAATGGAGTGTGTGTTTGTCTGCGAGCCTGTGTGCTTTTGAGGGACAGGAGGCGGGCGGCGAAGAGAAAGGAAAAATTAGCTAGAGAAAACAAAGTCAATGAGGCATGAAGGAGGCTTCCCTCTCTTGTGTTTTGTCGGCGTAGTCATGCCTCCTCGTTCACTGTTACCGCCACTCCAGGGAGAGGCGAGAAAGGTACCCCCTTTGAGGGGGAGGTGAGGGAGTGATGGCAGGTGGAAATATTGCGAGGTTAGAAGCGGATGTCTTCTGTGTCTTTTCAGGGTTTTTTTTTTTTTTTTCACCGAAGCAACACTTGACAGCAAAAGCTTTCAATCCTCTGCACGTTTGAGAAGACATTAGATTGTAGAATGTATTTACATTTTACTGCAATGAAAGAGAGTCTTCCTGGATTCAAAAAGACCTTTGGGATGAGGTGTCAAGAGGGCATGTTGTACACAACAGAACAATATCAAGGTTCTGAGCTCTTGCAACTGCAATGACTTGCTTTGTGCATTGACTGATTACCATTGGGGAAGAGGGAAATAGTCTGAATCAACCTGAATCCCCCTTTTCCACATGTTTAACGGGATAAATGAACGATTCCTCACAAAGAAAAGTCATTCATACACAACTATTTGCTATAAAAAAGAAACATTTTCACACAACCAAGAACACAGCACCTAATCAAACACCAACAATGACACTACAAAAGGAACAGTAAAATTCACAAGCTGCATATAAATGACACAAAATCAACTAAAAACTAGATAAATTCCAGTGTTTTGGAAAGATAAAACTCAATAAAAATGCCACAATAACAAATTTTTATCAGTGCTCTGCATTTTTTTTTTTACATTTTTAAGGATCATTTTACAAGTTCAAATTGTACACAACATTGTCAGGGCGGAAAAACGTACCACATTTCAAACTTAGCATAAAAAGTAAGAAAATTTGTTTGGCAGATTATTTCTTTGTTGTAACAATGCTTCTTGGCAATAAATTTTATACCGTTGAGCCTGTTAAAATTCCTTAAAAATGGTGCCACATTTGTAAGGAACATGAAGATGTGGGATGAGCAGTAGAGCTGAGTATGTGGGTTGCACACATGAAAAAATGACCAACTCTTCTCTACCAAACAGCTTACTTTGCTGTTGCTATTGACTCTTGTTTTAAGTTTCTGGTACCCCCAGTTGATGCCAATTAGATGCCCACTATACGATTTATTACCAAGAAGCATTGTTTCGCCAAAAATTAATCTACTTAACACAAATTTTCTTATTTTTTCTGTTAAGTATATAATCAACAATTAAACAACAAATGAAGGCAAAGTTACCACATGCTGCATGAAATAGGACTCTGTCAATATTATAAGAACATAAGGGGTAGTGGTGGTTAATTGAGAAGAGTTTTAAACAGTGTTTCACTTTTTAAAATGTTACTATGTGAGACCAATTATGATGCCAAGTTTTATTTAAGTATTTTATTTTTCTATTGAAAATACTGTTGATTTTGTTTTCAAATAGATGTGTTTCTTGCATTTGAAGGCCTTTATTTTAAATAGTGTGTAGTGTTCAAGAAATCTACTAACCAAAAATCCATATTCTACAAATCTGTTTTTCTATTAATATCAAAACAAACACAGAAACTTATTAGTTCAGATGGAGGTTGACAGATTTTATGATGAAATGGATCACAGCTGAGCAGCTGACTGGAGGGGGGTGTGTCCTCACATATGTTCCCCTGTGATGGCAATTATCCCCGTTCAATATTCATTACTTAATTCTAATCTTCTGTGACACGTGAGGGGAAACAAAACTCATTATATCTTTACTGTCCAAAACACAAACATTACTGATCCACCTTTCAAATGTCATTTACACCCTTTTCTCTGGGTTTTAATATTTGTGGGCACATATTATTGGCTGAGACAGCACAACACATTCAGTAAATTTGGAAGGCCTCAAGCAGATTTGGAGACTTGAGATTTGATCTGAGTTCTGTGGAACAGTGTAAACTACAAGGAGACATATCCACTCAAAACATTTCCTTGCTGTACTATTCCACTGGGCTGCTAGTACACCAGCTATGAATACATGTTTTTCTAAAATACAGGGAATCCACTCCCGAAGCACAGCATTGGCAACAAGTGAGAGGTAACGCAAGTAGATAAATAAAAAAAAAATGCAGTGTGCAGTTTTGATATATGCAGCAGTTTGTTTCCCGAAGGTGGTGGAAGCCTGTATTGGTTTCCAGAAAAACTTTTCAGGAACAAAGAACTCAAAAAAGACTTTGAGACTTAATGTTAGAACAAAATAACTATTTTGTGCTGTGGTAGTTAAACAGCTGCATGTGCATGTTAGTGCATATGAGTTACTGTTGTGCAGAAAGATTTCTCTTAATTTTTGTTAATCTTAATAAACTTAATGATGTTGCTAATGAGCCTTATCCAAAAACAGGGAAATCTGAGAAGCAGCTAAAGGGGAAATCAAAAATCTAATTGAAGTAGGGTTCTATGAAAACGTTACAAAGATTAATATTGTTGTAGATAGCTCTTTAAATTATCTTAATAAAAAAAAAAGTTACTTTTGACCAGACTGACAAGCAAATGTCTATTTGTGCTTGCAAACAACTACCGTTCTATAAAAGGAACTGCATATGGGAAACTGGCAATGATGGAGGATTGTTGTTATAAAGTCCCCACTTGGTAGTTGGTAGTTCCTACTTGGACTAGCCATTAGCCAGTCAGTTTGGTCAGAATTAAACTCTAATTTTCCAAAATAGGACCATTTAAAGATCTTTCCACAGCAGGTAAGTTATTAAATGAGACTTCAAATGATTTCAAAAAGTTTTTCTGTTTAACTGCAGTTGTTGGGACATGTAGCAACATGTAGTTACATATTGGACACTTAAAGTAGTTGTTGAATGAATTAAAAAAAAACTAAAACACATACAGTAATATTTTGGATGTGTTGGAGCGCATTTTCTCCATGTTTGATCTCAGGATCAACTGTCAGATGAGAAAGCAAATCCCAAGAAAGACAATGATTGCTGTTTGTAACTAGAGAAATCAATTTCAACAGTCATTCAGAAACAACATTAACTAAAGCTTGTGTCATAAGAGTGGCTAAAATAGCACAAAATGTACAGAAGTAGGTAAATTACAAAATTTAAAAAAGTATGGAAAAACCTATTTAACATCAAAGTAATAAAATAAATTACTATTTGATTATATTTAAGGCCTAACCACCCTAAATATATATTTTTTATTTTAAACATCAGTCCAGGTAAATTCCATCCCATAAATAGCAATTTTCCTCAAACCCTGCCAAGCATAACCTTTTCTGATTCCTTAAGTGAGGATTACTGAAAACACCCAAGAGCTGCTCAATGATGTGAGCATTTCGAACACAAGGTTGGTAGAAAGTATCCGACACCCTTTAGTCAGTGTGCAGCGAGGGGTTAAAGCCTGACTGAGTCACTATGGCTTATGTCAGAAGGCCTTAAAGTTTGCCGCCTCACACAACATGCAGGCGTAAGGTCAGTGTCACTGCCCTGTCAAGACTTGACCTTTGAGCAGTCACAAAAGTGCTATAAACTGCCCACAGGTCTATCTGGGTGTATCTTGGAGCTGGGGATAGAAAGGACAACGACAACGACAACATCCTCCAACCATCTCAGCATGATTTTTCTTTCCCTGTGAGAATGTTACCGTTCTTTGTCAACAAACAAAACACCTCGAAAACAAAGAGCAGCATGAGACATTGGGTTTTTTTACTGGGCAAATATGCAAGAATGAAACTCACAAACAAATATTTTATACACTAGCCGGCAAAAATAATATAAATCAGAGCACTTTTTTATTGATTTTTTTTTATTTCACAACTATATCCATTTTCTATCATAAACAACACAACTAAGCCACTTTGATGGCTCGAAACAGCTATAAAATTTAGAAAGGAAATGTGTTATATTGTGGATTATAGTGCCTATAGGATGAATGATTTTTATTGTGGAAATAAATTCTTTTTTTCAGCATTTTTCAGCATAATGTGCAAAATCAACAAGAGTGTGTTCAAGTGAATCAGATTCACATTATTTGCTTTTCAAAGTGCAGATAATCACATCATATCTAAACTTTAATAACAGCATTTGTTGCCTCCACACATAAAAAAAAAACTACTTGAAGGAATGCATAGTTACGTAGTTTTAGACTAAAATCATCTTATGTTGACAAAGCTTTTTGTTAATCCTGGAAAATAAGTATGAAAACATATATATTCAATGATTACTTTCTGAAATTTTCAATAATATCAGTCCATTCGTTCATGATATATTATGCTAAAAAACCAACCTGATTCCAGTTATTGCTAACATTTTAAAAGGGAAATATTATGTAAAATCTACTTTTTTAGCCCTTAAATGCATTTTGTTGTGGACTTGGAGTCCCTAGGAGTGCAGAAACATGGATTTAGTTTCTCCTGGTGCTGTGTACATATCTTTATATTCTGTTTGGGTCGAATTTTTCAACACGTTCGGTTTCCTCTGTTTTCTGTGACATTTTCTGAACTATTATGTCTCAGTATTTGTGACGAAACTGTCAAATAGGGTCAGAATTTACCAACTACAATTTCATCATCTTCATTCTCCTCTGGCTCTGAGTCACACTCTTGCTTCAACATGTAGGGCTGGATGAACAAGTCTTCTGTTGTTGACATCTTTTAAGTCATTTGTAAATAAAACATTTCTGCACTGCTAGATAGACGTAAACCCCTCTATCTATCTAGAGTGGACTGATCTAGAATCTGGACGGTGCGGGGCATTTGGATTTAAAGAGACAGCATCAAAACGAGTTTATCTCAGACACACCTCAAAAAAAGAGGTGAAAGAGGGGCTTGTGGAGTTACAATAAGGAGGAATTCAGACCAATGCATTGCAGTTCCACTTTATATAGACCCCAACTGATTGATTTAAATGTAAAAAAGAAGGATTTAAAAGCATGATATGTCTCCTTTAGGCAAAGATCTTGTGCAATAAATAGCACTTAAAGTGTATGTTGTAAGCAGCTTTCATCAATCACTCCCAGTTCTGGCATAATATCTGTAAAACTGACTGAGGTATTGCCACAGAAATAGTCAAGAAACATGATTGCCCTTTCACCTTTCAGCAACATTCACTGTCTGTACTGAACCTTTTAAATGAATGAATGGTTTTTGTTGACAGTCTCTCTACAAATACCTGAAAAAATGGAATCACCTGTAAATGTTTTAAACATGGGAATATTGGCAGGGTGCACAGCATCTAGGGAAATGGGTTAATGTGGAGAAGAAAACCTTGTCAGTGATGATAATCAGAGATAAAAACCTGAGCTAAATTTTATTTGAAAGAGTCTGCCTTACACAAAGTACCAGAGTTCATTGTGCCAAGGTGTAAATACAATAATCATCTCCTTCATCTCTTGTGCTAATTATTATTTGCAGCTTCAAAGTGTTCTCTGTTGTGCTTTGGCTGTTTACTGTTGCAAACTACATACTAATCAAGCTCATCTCTCTTGTGTTGCTATCAGAGGCGCATCTTGACCAATCAAAATGTCTCCTTGTTTGGTGTAGGAAGCAAAAGTCAGCACTTCCTCCTGTGAGAGTTATTTTTAGACTCCAGCAGAGGGAAAAAAAAGACCAGAAGAATGCATCTGATATTACATCTCTGACTTGCATGGAGGGTGAGGAGGAGGAGGGAAATGAAAAACGAAAGGGGAAAGAGGAGACGCTGATGTGCAAGGGAGGAAGCAAAGGCAAAGAAAATGGAGAGAAAGAAAAGGAGAGGAGAGGAAAAGACAAAAAAAAGCAAAAGGGAGAGGCGGTCACACTTGGTTTGCTTCATCTCTGGGCGTATCATCTGGCTTGCAGGGGGAAAATTACTGTACCAGTCCCCCAAGGGCCAGAGTGACTTCCTTAACCACTTTAATAAAGTGGAAGTGTGTGATTGCCCAGACAGTGAGGCTGTCAGTGTGTTAATTAGACACAGTGCTTTATCAGAGCTGGCCACTCATGAACCGACCAAGCATATTATCATAAATGGTTTACTATCAGTCTGCATAGGACGGCACACCTAAAGCACATAATTTAAATCTCTCATCGTACGACTAAAAGGTATTTTACTTGTTGCATATGGAAGCGTTAAACTTTATAGCCAAATATGCATTGAATCTGCTTTGTTGTCAATTTAATAGGCCAAAAAATAAAAAAAGAAGAAAAAAAAAAGAAGCACGCAAAATACATTTGTTTTCAAGTATGCGTTTTGAATAAGTGTAGTCTTTGGAATACTTCCACATTTTTTCAGGCCGTACTCCCAAACCGGCACCTGTACCTCATTATGCACTTGATACCAATTACCTGTTCACCAACTCTGCTTGCTGCTGCTTTTTCAGCATTATTTGTTTAGCATCATCAATTTAATTTTCTAATTATTGTTTTTTTTTTTTGCTTTAAGTGCATAATTAGGAATAGTAAACCAAGTGATAAATTTTTTATTACTCACCTCTGAAGGCGAAGGCAATTAATGGTTTTGGGCCATTTTTGTGGGTTTCTTTGTCTTTATCATTCGAAAAATTACCAGAAAAAAAGACAAAGACAAATGACAAAAAACATTGTCTGAAGCTTAATCCTGTCTTTTTGTTAGCAAAATAATAATAATGTATTCATAGAATGCACATCTAAAACTCAAAATGGCTCTAACACAGTCAGTTTTACAGATATACAGTAAAGCTCAATTGGTGTTGTAGTAGCTAACAGTTTCTCCAACACACACTTCAAGTATTTAAAGATGTTGTAAAAATCCTGCAATAGGCTGTCACGTAATTGTACATAAGGTTATTTAAACGTCTTGACCAAAATAGCTATGACTCTGTCTCTTATCATACATTTTTAATTTAAAAGCCTAGGAAGAAAGGTAATACATGTTAAAACAAATTAATCAAAAGAAATATCAAGTAAAAAGTCTGAATTCTTGATACTTGACATGAAATTACAAAAAAATGTCTTCAATTGGCTCATGCTTACTGGCTACAACTTTTTTTTAAAGTAGTGAAAGTCAGGGGTGCCCGCAAAAAAAGGGGCAGGGGGGCATGGTCCACCCTAAAAATTTGCTTCATCCCCAGTTTTATCCTCTTGAATACCCAGGTGTTTCTTTTTTCAATTCTCCTAGGTATTTAGGAATAGAACCTCATAAATATAAAAATAAACATTTTTTTAACATCAACAAGCAAATAAAACTGTTTTACCCCAGCCAAGCTGTCCACCTCTGAGACAAGCCTGTCTACAACCAACCCATTCTCACTCCCAAGTCGTCACATATTGACGCTTTTGGTGAGGTACCGTCTGCGTCCCAGGTTTGACGC
>JARVJO010000125.1:10638959-10654331 GCA_031762555.1 Cynodonichthys magdalenae | reverse complement strand
TTACTCATGATTCAATGAAATTGATTCTTGCTATATTTTTGTAATAAATTACCATAAAAGACAAAGCTGGTTCCTCATTTGAGTATTTTTTGACAAGTGATAAGAATTCCCTGCATATCTCACAAAGTCACAATCAGATAAATGTGAGTCTGATTAAAAAAGGTGAATAAATATCAGTTAAGGCTAATTGGTGGTTAAAAAGTCTAGAGGAGGTCATAAACAGTTATCACCTTTTCTGTTTTCTCTCCTACTTAAGCTAATCATAGAGCCGTTCACCAACTGATTTCCATTCTGAAATACCTAAATGTAAACTTCAACATTTAGCCACAGCATTCAAGATTTAACTTACACTATAAGATTTAGAATTAAACATTTAGACATAACATTAAACATTTAAATTTAACATTTAGTAAAATAAGAAAAATGTTAAGAACAGTGAGCTAAATATCAATGGATTTTACTTTCAGAAAGTTAGCTAAATAATGAAAATGTGTTAGTCACTATTTTTAACATTTTATTTTACAATTGGAGCCCATAGTAAAATGTCATGGTTTTATTTTATTTTGAAAGCTAAAGAAAATATAAAATTAGATAAGATCTTACTAATTAGACAAACAGATATGTTTACGTTTGATAAACAATTTTTAGACCAGGCGGAGACGCTCCACCCCCAAAAGCTTCATGGTCATTTTCCCAGCTCTAAACATTTGAAATCACACCACACAGTGTGTAAACACAGCTTGCAGCTACTTCATATTGTAGCCGATATATTCATCCTCTTCATCCCCAGAATACATAATGGGCAGGGGAAGCAAAAGTAACAGTGTTTATTTACCCTAAAGACACTAGATATAATAATCTTTACCAGCCAAGTTTTTTTTCTCAAAAATGAAACTAGGCTATTGAATAATTCATGGACATGGAGTGTGTGTCACCATCTCAGCGTTTAGCTTGAGGAAACCATGGGAAAATTCTGCAAGGGATACTATTGTTCTCCTTTCATCTCTAATGTGTAATTCTGTACTTGGAATATTTAAAATTCCTATTTTCATAATGAGGGGGATTGGAAAAAAAACATAAACCCCCAGTGTGTTTAGTGTAGAGGCTCTGTGACACAGACACACGTGTTCATCCATCCATTCATTTACTTTGCCTTATCCGGGATTGTGTCACAGGGGACGACAGTTTGAGCAGAGAGCCCCAGACCTTCCTGTCCCCATCTACCTCTTCCAATCCTTTCGGGGACACCGAGCTGTTCTCAGCCCAACCGTGGGACATAAGCTCTCCAGCTGTGTTTGCCTTGAGGCCTTCTTTCAGTGTCTGAAACATCTCACATGGAAGCTGTCTAGAAGGCATCCTTCCCACATGCCCAAACTACCTGAAATGACTCTTTGTGCTGTGGAGAAACAGCAACTCTTCTCTAAGCCCTTTTGGAATTTTCTACTCACCCTATCTGGATGAGCTATGTATCTATTTTAAAACTAATTATTCCATCTCTTTTACGTTGGATCTTTCTGCTTCTGTGTCTAAACATAGCTCACTACTGTAAATGTTGAATGGAATGTAGATTGATTATCAAATTTCAGTCCAGCTCTCTTGACCCTAGCAGACCAGTACCACCCTAATCTACCTGTTTGTTCTTACTGCATGATACTGAAGAAAACTTTGTGACAAATGAACAGAATTTTAGATACAGTCTTATGTCTTACAATTTGTGATCAGTTTTAGTCCTTTACTTTCAACAGTGATAAAATCAACAAGTGTATTTAATGTACCCCTCTCCTGCAGGATAAACAGAATTGTTTACATTCTATTGTTGATGTAAAAGGTATCACCTCCTGGGGTCGGACAAGGCGTGTTCTTACATTATTTTGGTTAAAGTGGAACATTATTGTAACCAGCAGCAGAAGTCAGAAGCATCAAGAAGAAAAAATAAAGTAGGTCTTCTGGACGTGTTCTTCAGTGGACCTACTTTGTTTTTTCTTCTTGATTTGTCTTTCTGGATTACTGAGATGCATCAGGACAAGTCAGAAGCATGTTTTTTGTGTTCTGATTAGAGTCAGGACCACACACACACAGATGGTTAGGTTAGGTTTAGGGTTAGTAGCTCTGAGTTTTTAGATCTCAGATCTGGTTTGCCGGTTCAAAGATACTGGGACTCTAGTGAAACTCCACATGTTAACCAAGACACCCTAACAGCATCCAGGGACTTCAGGAACTCCAAGCAGAGCTCATTAACTTGCAGGGTTCTGTCACACAACTGGTTAGCTTCTACGACCCCAGTAATATTAAACTAATCATTCTCTTTTTCAAATATTAAGAATACATTAGTCAAGTTGATAAAGCTCTAAAATGCTCCCTTCAGTATCACGTTGCCACTTTGAATATTCTCAAAAAAGCACAATTCCTTCCATTTATATCATCTGACAATTTGCTACAAACTTTGAGGGCAACCAAACGTCCCGCTCTCATTAAACTTCTTATACACCAGAGTCCTAGCTTGGCTGCGCCAAATTCAAAAACAAATTAGATTGTTCTCATAGGTTAAGCTTGAATTGCTTTAAAAAATAAATAAATAAATCTCAGCTGGTTTGAGCTGCATTGCAAGTATCAGATGCCCCTCTGCTGCTTTTGATTCAGCCAGAGTTCTGAGACCTGTAACATTAAAAATGTATGTATGTGGGCCTATTTGTAATTGCCTGGTAAAATTAGATGCAGAAAATTGCACCTTTTCCTAGGGGGAAAAAAGTCCAGGAGTCGAAGAACAGATGAGAAGAAAAAAACACAAAGATATCTGATGTAGTGAAGAAGTGGCCTGGGAAATGAAAGTGAAGATGAATCGCACCAAGGCAGTGTTGTTCAGGGCACGTCTTAAACTATTTTCGGAGGCTTTTGCCTGACTGCTCGCCCTTGAGCTTATTATTTTCCCACCTGTAAAGGGAAATGACAGATAACAGGTTATATTGCGCGATATCTGATTTCCTACAACACAAAGTGCCATGACTAAACATAAACTGAACAAAAAACTTGTACGCTAACCAGAAGAATTTTAAATTAAGAGAAATGAATGTAATACGAGACTTGCACTGTGAAGATATGAAAAAGAGAAAGCCCAAATAAATGTGACTGTGTTGCATTCCAAATCCTTCTCCAATGACTTTAGAGACCAAACTGAGCAAACCGATCTTTATGGTTCAGAAAGACTGCAAATTACATCTGTTACTAGTGATGCTTATTCAAAATTGGAATTTTCAAATAATGGGTACATAAATTAGGCACCAAAAAGCTCCATCTGATTTGATCACACTAGTAGATCATTTTAGTAAAAGCTTTACCTTAGAAACCTTTAGAAAATGATAAATGCAGTGTTTTCAAAACACTTATGGTTGTGTACTTTTTGGTCATTTGTCTTTCGTTTTAAAAACAGATATTGAAAGACGAACAGTTATTCTATTTTCACTCTATACTCCAAAAACGATAACCGGTCCATCTTTTTTTTTCCATTTTTTTTTTTTCCTCAAACCAGAAGTTTGTCTGTTGTCAAGGCAACTCAACTCTGTCCTGTGGAATCTGCTGCGGCTTCAAGTTCCTCACCAAGGACCTTTTGGAGAAAAGTGCTAAAAACTCCAGAATCTCCAGGACACAGTTTGAATCATCAGTGATTTACAAACTGACACATGTTAAATGTAAAACTAGCTAACTGTCATTTTTTGCAGCTACCAGGTTAGCTAGTTATAAAGTAAAACATTTATTTATGTCGTTATCAGACCATTTGAGGTGGAGCTAGATAATTTTTTTTAAATGAAAATTGACCTGACTAGTTAGGTTATATTAAAAAATAAGTCTGTAAGTAGCTAAAGAAATGTAATAGTAGTTAGCTAGCGCTTATTTGGTTATTTACAGGCAGCAGAGTCTTATTAAAAGCTTATTTAACTACCTCTACCTTAAATGGTCTAATGATGACAGTGGTAAACTTGCGGTTTTAGAAAAATAAAAATGACTGACTGTTTTTAACATCTTTGGAGTATGAAATGAAAATGGAATAATTATCCATTTTATGTTTTTTAATATGTTTTTAAAACAAAATTTGAATGTTTAAAAAGACAACTTACACATATAGAACAATCTAGAAAATAATTTCTGATTTCATCGAATGTAGCACCAAATGTTTTAGTGATTTTGAGTTCCTCTGTTTCAGACTTTGCTAGAAGCTGCACAAACACCACAACACTGAACACACATGCCAACTGTTAGTCTGAAGAAGTGAAAAGTAAGGAGTGGACTAGCAGGTCAAAGTGGTACAGGTACTTAGTTAACCCTTCTTGAAATCTGTTCCCCTGCGCCTCACTCAGTAAGTCCTGACAAATAAACTATGAACATACAAAGTGATGTGATTAAGTGTGAAACAGCAGCAAGCAATGAAGCAGGAAGTTATTCTATATGTCCACAACACTCCAAGCACTCGTAACTGAGTGTTTTTATTCTGTAGAGTAAAATACCGAACATGAAGCTAATTTCCTGTGTCCTTGCATCAGTGCAGACTGAGCTGATATAGCTGAGTTGCTGGTAATGATAGATAGTCCCTGAACATAATCCAATGTGTCATTGTTCGCTTAAAGATAAGGCCACTGTAGTGTACTGTAAAATATTCAATGTTAGTCTTAGTTGTAAGGAGAAATATGAAACCTTGTGCAAAATAGCCAAAAAACTTTAGTGAATGGTAAAGAAAATACCTTGAACTCAGAATCTGACCCCATCTGTCTCACAGAAAACAAGCTCAATTGTAACCATGAATTTCTTTTTTATCATATGTTCAGCAAACACAACATCTGTACAAAACATCTACTCAATGAAGACGGTCGATTCGCTAAAACTCACTTGCTCACACAGAAAATACATCAGAGTACAGGCAAAATATGCATCGCAAATCCTCAGATTGTGATAGTTTTCACTGCATAATTAAACAACTAGTTTTCACAAACACATTAACACAAACACCCCCCCCCCCAAAAAAAAAACCCACATTCAGCATCCATGGACAGCCTAGCTTTAGTCAAAAAGTCCCACTTCTGACCTTGTTTTTTTAGCCAACGAAATAAATGTATGTGACTCTTTCTTAATTTACTCAAAGTGTCCTTCACAATATTAATGAAAATAATCAACATGAATGACAACGACAAGACGACGCATTGTCTTAACAAGCCTTAAGCAAACATTGTGCTTAATGCCCCATGAAGCCATAACACACACTCCGGCACCTAATCAGTCATAAAAATTAACTGCAGCATCTTTCATTTGACATAAACTGTAATTGAGCATATAAATGAGTTTTGTTTAGGTTTTTTTTTTATTTTTTATTTTTTGCAAACAGACTGAGAGACAAGGTTATTAATATTTTACTTTCTGATTTCCAGCCCACCGCTGGACTCAGATCAGTGTCATTGTGTTTTTTTTTTTTTTTTTTTTGTTCCACCCCCACCCTTCTTTGATTCAGTGAGCGACAGAATCTGCAGAGGCTCGTCACATCAGCCAGGCCCTGCTGCCCTGGATGCAAGTCTCTGTCTCTGCCCTTTCAGATCTGAACGTGTCACTCCACAGTTCTCCCAACAATCCTCTCAAGTGAGATCTCTCCTCTCGGGGTGGTTAAATGAGACATGATCTCACACCAGTGGGGTGATGACTTTGACAGCAGTGGCCAGTCACTGGGATTCGTTTGAACAGAGTTGAAATGCGGGTTATGGGTGGCTGGAGGTGTGTGGGGGGGGGTGGGGGGGGTAGGGTGTTGGTGATCCTCTGGACTAGTCAGAGCAAACATGTCCACTCATGGCCAGATGATGTGATGTGATGCCTCCCCCCGGCCATGTGGAGGGAACATGCAGAGTCATGACCTGAATTCCTGTCCCTAGGCGACGGAGAGCTCTTGAGTTTTTTGCACAATCATATTCATTGAAACGGAACAAGCGTGTGCTTACTGCAGCTAATGTTTAGCTTGAGTTAGATTGCCTGGTGGTTTGAGGAAAAAAATGCATTTTCGAAATGATGCTACGAGGGCTTTGCAAAAATGAAATAGTATTGAGAAACTGGTCCCAAAAGTACAGAAACAGTACCTTTCCTGAAAAATAAATTTTAATTATTTTGTTTTTATAGGGAGTGAAGTAATATACTTTAAATTTAGTCTAAAGTAATGGGGTTTAAAAAAGGCAAATTAGAATGATCTTGATGATAAAATGAAAGTGAGTGTACCACTTTAAGCAAGGGGAGTATTTGAGCACACAATGAACAGCAATGTTAAAGTATATGGATGTGTAATTGTTGAGATTGGAGTTATTTTTACAAACCAAAAGTTCACATTATTATTTTTGGATTAGCTATTAGCTTACCAACCTGGACAAAAACAAACAATTATTAAAAACAAACTTTTTAGAAAGCTATCAACAATAGGTAAGTTAGCAACTATTCATCTTTGGTCAACAAAGTCTCACTTCTGAAGATCTGAAGTTCAATTTTG
Organism: Cynodonichthys magdalenae; assembly: GCA_031762555.1. Lineage (NCBI taxonomy): Eukaryota > Metazoa > Chordata > Actinopteri > Cyprinodontiformes > Rivulidae > Cynodonichthys > Cynodonichthys magdalenae. The sequence continues at coordinate 10,647,823 of JARVJO010000125.1, read as the reverse complement.
GGGTTTTCTTTGGTTGAAATTTTATTCATAGTGGAACTTTTTAAACAAGTGTGTTTACTGGTGTACACTAAATAATGATCAGAGATGGGCAGTAATGAAGGAATCGGGTGTTCACCTTCCAACCAGAGCATTGTGGGTTCAAATCACTGCCCCAGTGCATACTGTTGTTGTGTCCCTGAGTTACTGATCTGTCCATTTTCTGTTCAATTATTCTCGAGTAAAACACATTGTTAAAAACTTCAGAATTTTAAATACTTTCAGTTTAAGTATTTTTGAAAGCATACACTCCAATACTTTAACTTAAGCAATAATTTGACAGATATATGTTTACTTTAATTGAAGTGATATTTGACCAATAGGATCAGTTCTGTGACACAATTAAGGAAGCTGAGTACTTTGTCCACCACTGATAATAATTACATTAGTTCACATGTTTTAGTCATTTATTTGTATATTTAATATTATTTAATTGTTATTTATTTATTTAATTATTCACTTATTTTGTGGTTGGATTACCTTAATTTGGAGAACAGAGACTAATCATCATCTAGTGGGTTAATAAAATCAGGATTAGCCTGGATCTGAAAGGCATTTGGACAGATAAAACAGTGACCTGCCGTCTACTGCTGAGCGGGGCAGGGGGGAAAGTGCATTTCATTCTTTTTTTTTTTCCAGGTGCTTGTTTTTTTCTTTTTTTTTTTTAAACCAGAGTCAGCACCTCTGTTTCAAATCACAAGGATTAGAGGCCAAGAATGAACAATGTAAGCAGAGCCCTGGCACAGACGAGCGTCCGCCCTGCCAACACATTTCATCCATCTCTGCTGGCGGTCTGTCAATCTCTCATATGTTGCTGTGCTACTCTTTCCAAAAACTGGGCTTACTTAAAAAAAACATGAATACTTAAAACCAGTAGCACACAACAAAAATCTTTAGCTCTTATGACTGTATCTTCCCACCTATAGTAGCTCAGTTACAGTTCACTAGCTCCTTTTTTTTTTTTTGATTGCATCACTCCGTCTACACATCTCCTCGCACCATCACCTCCAGAAATTTCGAAAGCACACCAGCCGGTGAGCGAACATGTTCCTCCCAAGAGCCACTTCAGACCTTATTGTATGAGGGTTAAGTGTCACTTGACAGCTTTAAGCACCTACTGTCACCCCCCCCCCCCCCCTCCCACTCTGATTTGCTTTGACTGCATTTTCGACTAAAATCACTGCAAAAGTTGGCAAATATACAACTCGGTTAAAAAAACTTTAAAAATAACTACCTCTATAACCTTCTTTGACCATTAACCATCTCCTCCATGGTAACTATCAGTACTTCATAATTTGCTGCTTACATATGCCGTGCGCTCCCCTGTGTTCTCATTATCTGCCTTTCATACGATGCAGTCCTGCAGCTCAGCAGCAAACAAATTAACCGAGCATGTAATAAATACAGGACACTGCTCCTGGTACAGAGATGCACTGTTGGTTCAGGACAGTTTTAGTCCAATGAGCTTTTACTTCTAAAACTGGAAGTTTGTGTGTTTGTCAAAAATAGGAACGTGTTGGTAATTAAGTACTGTGTGCCTTTGTGAGATGATTATTAGTTGTCAGAACATTGCGTAACATCAGAAGTTGAGTTTATTATCATGTTCTGTGTATAATTACGTATAGGAACCACCAATTTTAATTAAGCAGGGGTCTCTGCAGTACATATGGAGAATTTCCCATTGTTTAGGAAGAGCTCAGCTCTGCCTGTCTGTTAGTAAAATATCTTGTGAACCACTGCATATAAAACTTTCAGGAAATAATCATTTAATGAACATCTACAACTGATCAACTTTTAGAGCCAACACAAGTCAAGATGGCTGCCACAGCCAACTGACCTTGTAAATACAAAAATTGATAGAATTCATATAATTCTTACCTTTTGAGCAAGAATTCCATGGGACCATAACATAGCATCCAAGTTATTGTCAATGCTCAATAAGTTTGCTTAAAATCTTGGCACCTACTGTTGGAGTAAACTTTGTTTTTCTGTACAAACTGCACATAATTTAACAAAACCTTTAAAAAGTAATCACTGGATGTACATCTACAACTGACTAACTTTTGAAGCCAACCCAATTCAAGATGGCTCCTACAGCTAATCAAAATTTTTCCAACACAAAAATGATGATCAGTCAGTTAAACAGAATTGAGTTCAAATTGAATGTGGAAAGAGTAGAGAGTGTTTCACAATGCATGCTATGAGTGTAATGTTTTGTGGATAAGATTTTCACAACATTATTTTTAGGGTTTGACCAAAACAACTCCAACTTTGTCATCTCTCAACAGAACTTGATCGTAGATTAAAAGTCTGACATAAAAAGCGGACAATATGCAATTTTTAAAAATATAAATTAGCTGCAAAATCACCTCTAAAACTTGCAAGTAAACAATGCAGCACAAGTTCACTTTCTTGCTTCGTGGTGCTATTTCGTAAATAGACAGTTTTTTTTTATCCAACTACAAACAAGCAGGTGAGTGTTACTTAAGATAATATCGCCCATGCTTCACTTGACACTTTGCTCAGAGTCCAGGTACTGCACTTGAGAAATCTCCACACTCTTTTCTCTTCATCACGACCGCCTGCCCACTGTTTGCGACACCTTCTTTCTTGCAACAGCTCATCTGCCCTCTTTGAGCACCAACTCCTACATATCATACGATATAAAAAGCACTCCGAGAGAGAGAGGAACCGGTTGCAAGTTTCTCTAAAGATAAAAGTAAAAATAAATCACTGAAAACTTAACTATTGGATTACTTTTGCAATACTCTTTTTTTATTATTGTTCCAAAACTGCTCTTGATGATAAACATCTTGTTTGTTTCTCAACAGAATCTGACATTTATGTTATGTGACTTCATTGTACACTTTGATTTAAATTGCGACACAGTAAATTAAGTATTATAGTTATAGGTTAGACACAAGGGAGTGGGTACACTGCAATGTATCATGTTGGTTTAGCAGCACCCATACCAACAGCCAGGGGGCTGCTATAAAAAAGAAACTAGTAAGTCTCTTGATGTAACAAGACATAAGTCTTATAAAATATGCATTCCAAGGACAAGCCCAGTGTGTAAGTACATAAATCATGCACTATATATGAGGAAAAAAAGCACCTTTAACCTCACTCAGTGTGGTAAAAATTTAATCTCATATCTAAAATGTCTGCAGTTGATTAGATTTGGCCCAGTGTTACTGTGCTGTTTGGTTAAATGATAGAAAATCAACTTGTTTCAAACAACTGCTTTGTTTTAATAGGCACAAACACTTTAGTGAAACATTGTCGATGTAGAGTAAAACCTAGATCTAAATTCTTCTTTTTGCACGATGAGAAAAAAAAAAGATCTTTTTGAACATTTAGTAATGATTTTGCTCAGACTCCATTAAAATGCAGCCATGTCTCAGTCCTTCCTGAAGTATTTTCCATCAAGGTTTGGTGGAAAATAAAAATAAATAAAATGAAATAAAATGCTGAGCCAAAATGGCCCTGTCAATAGTCCGAGGCTTTCCTTTCATTTATGAGAGCGTGCAGGGATACATCCAAGCTCCCTCTGAAGCTGCAGCTGAAGGCTGTGATTAATTGACAAGCTGACTGACAACTCAGACGCCAGAGACTGTCACAACGTTCAGCGCTCAACTGCCCCTCGTCCTGCCCCTCGCTGGACAAAAAACACACTCCATTTGGTTTCCTCTAACTGTTTTTGACATGAAATTATCTGGCGTTGCACCTAACAAAGGTTTAAATCTAATCAAGTGTTCTGAACCAAATTAGCACCTCTGTTACACAAAACATGGGGGCGTTTGTGTCAAGAAGTTCAGAAAAATGCAGAGCTCTTTGAATTGGAGACAGTCTTTTGAAAATCACTGAAAACTGAAGCCTCTAATGTTTTTTTAAAGGAATAAAATTAGATCTAGATAAAGAGAGCTTTAAATTCTGCCATTTGTGTCAACCATGTCTGTTGAAATTATAGAAATAAGTGTTTCACCATTTTTTGGCTGGCAAATCAGCAGAATATATAATTTTTTTGAAATAGTTTCATGGTGTTGGTGTATTACTATTTAACCATCCATTCATTATCTTTTACCCACTTCTTCCTTTTAGGGTCACTGGTGCACATATCCAGCAGTCACAGTGCGAGGGGCAGGCTACACCCTGGACAGGTTGCTAGTTAGAGACACATAGAGTGAAAACAACCACTCACTGTCTCACTCACACCTAGAGACAATTTAGACCGGAAAAGGGCCAGGCTTTGATCCGGCAACTTTCTTGCTGGGAAGCAACAGCTCCACCAACTGAGCCACCGTGCCTCCCTGGTGTGTTACTGAAAAAAAATTTTGAACAGATGAATGAATTCTACATAATAAAAATTGTTTCTTCTAAACCTCCAACAAAAGGTGGATGGATGGATGGATGGATGGATATGAATAACTTTGCAGAAATATTTTCTGATCCAATTGTATCTGCTTAAAAGGAAAAGTTCAAACGTTTTTAAGTATAGGTTTATGAAACTTTGAGTCAACGTACACGTTCAACAAAACTGCCTTCATCCATCATTTTCATGCAGTTATAGTTTGCCGTTTAATTTGAAATAGAAAGGCAAAAATGTTGAGTAAGTAGCTGCTGCTTTCAAGCTGCTGAGGCACAGCAGTGCCAGCATATTGGAATAATTTTAGATTTTCCTGAAATAGAAATACAGCCAATTTAGGATCAGTTCCTGCCTGTTCGCTAGAAAAGCATCAGACTGGAAGCAAACCTCAGCTGGCAGTGCTTTCAAGATTCAACTTACAGGGAAAATTTTAGATTCTCAAAAGTTCTGATTGTCCAGCTGATTGTTCTGTTCCAACACTGACATAAAAAAAAAATCAAAACAAGCTTTTATGGGAATGGGATCAGATATTACTTTGTGGGGCATTTTTGAACATCACTTCAAAGTCTCTCTGGCTTCTGACATAAAAAGTGTACAAATAAATAAATAAATAAATAAATAAATAAATAAATAAATAAATAAATAAATAAATAAAATGTGTTTCCTAAAGGCAGAAAGACACAAAGAGTTGTTAAAGTCTCCCATGGGACCCTCACTTGACGACCACCATTTACAGCTCAAAAGCTTATTTTTGCAAATTCTGATTGAAGCAACATTTTTTTTTCCAAAGATCCTCATCAAACTCTGCGTGACCTCAGAGTTGACCCAAGCAGAGGGTTGGTGGGATTGGAAAACTGAGCACAAGTGAAATACGAGCAGCAGAGAAGCAAATCAAAAGGGAAAAAAAGAAGAAGAGCTAGGGGCTTTTTTGAATAAGATAAATCAGGTTCTAATTGTTTTATTCCCATGTTATCCAGCCTGTTTTATTTTTTAAAGAGTGGAATTACTTGGTTGTATTTTTTTTGCTTGCTGTGACGATGCATTATCGAGATGCTTGTGTGGAGCCACACTTGAGAAAATTGCCCCACATGAGTCACCAACGGGACAGATTTGTTAGTTAAAAGGTTTTGACTGATATCAACTTGATACAAAACTGTTCTACTTTCCTATTAGTCGAGGGCAGGTTGGCACAACATCCAACTACAGCAATGGTGTACAAATCCGTCCGTGTTCTCCAGACAGTGATAATCCTCACTGATCTCCTCTTTGCCTTCTCTCCTCACCAGCCTCCTCTTACCATCGCACAATGGTAAAGAAAAGGGGAGGGATGGAGGGAGATAAAGAGACTGACAGGGGAAATATAGCGTCTGAAAATAAGAGTGGCACAAGAGACGTTGGAAAAGACGGCGTGCAGGAGACAGGGATGAAGAGAAATATGCAGTAAGCAGCCTCAAATCAGATTTCCCCTCAAATGATGTCACAAAGGCTCACAGAGCTGCCATGATGCACATGATATGCTGGAGAGGATTAGGCTGTAATCACAAGGGTTTGGCTGTCCACACAAGGGAGTATATAAATCCCTCCTCTGCAGCTGGCAGTTGGGCCCTCTGCTGGCTCCTCTGACGGACAAAGCATCATACTGGACAAATACTTGGGAGGATGTAGAAGCACTTTTGCGAAGTGTTTTGAATCACCTTAAACACAAACACCAAAAAAAAAAAAATCCTCAAACTAAAAATGTGGATTTCAACAGATGGATTAGAGATTTATCTCTAAGATTATGTGACTTCAGAAGAACTAGACTAGTGGACAGGAAAGTGGATAAAAACCTGAAGCAAGCGATCAGTATTGGCAATAAACAAGTTTATTACAGCTGTCATTTATTTAAATTCTTAAATTATCAATTGCATAATAAAGGGAAAACAGATCAATTAAATCAAAATTTAAAAACCTGTGAAAATATTCTTTCTTATTTTCAGTCTGTTTCATGTGGAACCCATCAAAAGATATAAAATAAATTGGTAAAAAAAATGTCGCTAACAAATTTCCATTATTTAGATCACTTTCTATAAAATAAGATTAGGGCCTCTGAATAAAAATAATAATATTTCTGACTTTAATCTCAGAATTCTGAGGAAAAAGTTAGAATTTTGCTAATATTAAATCTAAACATTAAATATATGCAAATATTTAATATAAATGTGTAGATATAAATTTAAATGTTAAATCTTAAATGTTAAGGCTAGCTGATAGTAACTCAGAAAACAGCACAGGCAAATCATGTGCATTTACCCTTTTTTGGTTGTTCAAACAATGATAGGCTACCCATTAGTACACAGACACAGACTAATGGTGCAAACTAATGGGTCCGAACAAATCAATGACAAGTTTAGGAAAATGCAAATAAGAAAGTTGTTTGGTTTGCTTGAATCAATTGAACTTCATAACTGCATAACAATAATCCAACAAATGTATGAACCTCAGTTTAAACCACAATGCATCTTTAATGCTCAGCAATGCCCTAAGGTATGACACTATATTGGAAAATACATGGAATTTGATTGTGACAGTTTTCAGAAAGCTTAAGGTAAGCATATTTATCTAAATTTTAGAGACTTTCATGAAGATCAATAGTAAAATAATTGGCAGACAAACCAGTTTGCCTTTCCTGTGACAAAATAGACATAATAAACCTACAGCTAATCGACCTCTCGCGGAAATTTAAAACCTTACACTGGGATTTTTATAATGTGAAAATATTGCTGTAATGATAATTCCTAAGATGCATGGAAATGGTGATGTCTACCTGCACTACTTTTCTTAAGTAATAAAAAAGGCTCCTTTAAGCCAGTGAAAGTAGATAAAAGAGAATAATTCCTTTTTGCATCTTTTGCCACTTTCATGCTAAAATGACACTGATTCAAGATGTATTTTAATACCCAATACTCCTCCCTTGTATTTTCAGCAAAAACTCACATTTTAAATTGAAGCAATTAGCAGTTGTGCGTAAGGAAATCATGTAGAGAACTAATGTCCTTAGTTCAGGTAGCGTGTCATCATATTCAGTATTTCACACACGTGTGAATGGATTTTGACAGTTTGTGGGGGACTGATATTTTTTCAGAGCTATGGTGTGCAATTTTTAAAAATTGCACCACAATCACAAAACACAGAAAAAAATGGTCTGATTGGTTATGACAGGTATGGCTTCTTTTGTAAAGAAAATGATTGATTGTCACCATTTTGCAATTCTTCTCTTTTCATTCTTGGCACTAATTTTAAAAAGAGGTATAAAAAGGCGGCAAACCAGCACAACGCAACATCTTAGGGTGGCGTAGCCCAGAGTAAAGTGATAAAGAAGAGATGCAGCACAGATAGCTGTAAAGATCAAATTTTCTTTCCTTTCATTTTTAAATTGTATTCTTCTTTAGCCTTCAGAGAGTGTTGCGTCTCTTTAAAAAAAAAAAAAAATCAATGAGAGTGCAAGACAGCTCATCTCCAGGGGGTTTAGGTGAGAGATGGTTGAAGACTTAACTTTTATCCTCAGTCTTTCATTAAGGGAAGGATGAGATCAGTATTGAAATTGATGGCTGACCCCTCTGTTTCAGTAAGTTTTTGGAGGAAATAATGAGCAAGCCTTGGGAAGAGTGTCTGGCTTATCGTGCCTTGCTAAGACATGGCTCTACAGAAATACATCAGACTCCGCAACAGCTCGGAAAGCCCTCCAGAGAGTGCAGCCTGACAGAAAGAATGAGACTGGCAAGGGAAAAGCAATGTGGTCCTGCCTTTTTTTGACAACAACAGATGTTGTAATCCCAGCAGTGTAACAGTGACGGCACATATCTGCAGTCAGAATGCTGAACTGCTAGTCAGGGGTTTAAAGCAACATTCCTTTCACAAGTCATTGCTCTCATTGTTGCCGCTCTGCAGCCGACTCATGCAGATACTCCATGTAATGTTGCACAGCCAGTAATCACAGGATTACAACTACTGTAACCATGTGCCATCAGGGTCTAAATAAAACCACCCACTTTATCAGTTTTCCAACTTTCAAATGCACATTTCCGATTTTTTTATTTTCATTTGCAAACATGAGGAAAGCAGGATGGAGATTTGTGCAGGTTTGCAGAACAACTCTAAAAACAACCATTTCGCTTACACTGTAAACTCAGTTTGTGATGTTATGACCAAATCTTTTTTCTAGATTTGTTATTGTCCATGGTCAAAGTCAAGAGGCAAAATGTTTTTAGCCTATATATGCGTAAGTGTGTGTGAACAATTGTCTGTAGAGTTAGCAAAATATCCCTTAAATCATTGAACATACTTTAATGAAACTTTCTGAAATCAATCATTAGATGAACCTTTGGAGTCTACCCTATGGCCACTAGGGCTGGGTATTGTTAAAAACTTCACAATTCAATTCAATTACAATTCTTTGGGTCACAATTCGATTCAATTTCGA
>JARVJO010000125.1:10619537-10632093 GCA_031762555.1 Cynodonichthys magdalenae | reverse complement strand
ATTGGCTGATTAGAAATTAAGTGTTAACGAGCAGTTGGACAGGTGTACCTAATAAAGTGGCCGGTGAGTGTATGTTTTCATTGCACAGAACAGCAGTTCCCCACGTTGGTCCTTAAGGAACATTCTCTTGCATATTTTAGCCTTTCTTCTGCTCTTCAGCAGGTCTTCAGATTCACCAGAAGCTTGTTAATCACTCACTCGTACAAATCAGAAGTGTCAAAGCAAGAAAACATCTAAAACATAGAGGATAGTAGTGTTCCTTGAGGACAAGGGCTGGGAACCATTGGTACAGAAGATGTTAAAAATCTAGTGTTGTCAAGACTGTAGAAAGTAGGGGTGAGGAGGGTGGTGCAGCACTCCCTGATGGATGCCAAAGAACATGCATTTCTAAAAAACATATTTAGAGCGGACATATCATGCAAAATCCATTTTTAACCGTTAAATGAATTTTTGGTGTGTTCTTGGAGTATCTATGAGTGCAGAAAAGTTGATATTAGTCCTTCCTGGTGCTGCATAGAAATCTTTATATTGTTTTTGGGTCATATTTTTCAACCTGTTCAGTTTTCTTGATTTTCTACAACATTTTCTGAACAATGCATCTCCTTTAATGAATATGGGGAAGAAATGATAAACAGATTTCATTACTGCTGCATTTGGTTAAATGTAAAGGCATTTCAAAATGACTGAGTTTTGCAAACCTGTAATTTAAACCTGTACCGTTATGGTATATCTGTGTGCAACATTTTCGAGTTGATAAAAACCCAGAAAAAGTGGGCAGACTAGCATTGCTTTGGGCTTGATTGTAATTTCATAGACACTGCCTGTTCAAATTAAAAAGCATTAATGTATGTTTTAACTTTGATAGTTGGGTAAGACAACAGGCAAAGCCAGTGTGAATTTTCTACATATAGTTGGTGGGCTAATTTCACATTCTTATGCTCACAGTACCCACCAACTGAATTACTTTTCTGCTGCTATGGTAACAAAAAACGGATCGCTTCTCATTAGACAAAGTGGTTGCCATCCAAGCTCATTTTCCAGAATTTCAAACTACAAGTTCAAGTTTGCGGGTGACCACATGGACAAAGAAATGGCCTTGTGAAGGATGGTTTAATGGTCAGATGGGAGAAATAGAGCTACTTGGCCCCAGTAATAAAAAATGCTGTTGGAAAAGATTTAAAGTGAGACCTTCAAACCTCCCAAAACACCGTACCTCCTGTAATAATGCTACAGGTAGTGTCATGCTCCAGGTCTGCTTTGCTGCCAATGTGGCCGAAAGAATGACAAAGAAATATTGCCTCACAATAGTTTGACAGAACCCATCAGTTACAGGGCATAAACTCTGACACAGTTTGGTCTTTACATGAACATTAAACTCATCAATTCTTAGTATACAAAAAGTTGTATTTATTTGTACCTTTCTTTACTTATTTTATTCTACTCATTCACTTTATTTAATATACTGATTTAAGACATAAACTCCTTTAAAGTTCCGAAAATACTACTAAATTCCTGTTCTATAACACAAAATGCAACGAGTATCACAGAATTTCAATCTGATTGAAAGAAAGTCATAACTTTGATGATTTAATGTTTTTTTTCCCCTGACTGTCATTGAAACATTCAGCATCAGACAGCAAAAGAAGGAAATTGATTTCTTTCACCTTTACTATAATATTTCAAAAAACTCCTTTCGTTCACTCATCTCTTGAAGACCAAGAGAAGAGACATCATGGAAGAAAGTCTAACAACTAGTTTCAAGGTTTTCTAATTATGCTTTCTTAAAGAGCGTATTTCTATCTTTGTATGACAGGCTCCTGCTACGATAAGTCGAGCAGGGAATTAACTAAAGCGATGATGAAATATTAATACTTTTTAGCTTTAGATAACTTCCTCATAAAAATAGCATCTCTTTTTTTGTCTTGTCATTTAAACAAGAGCTTCAAGATAACAGCTGTTTTTTTTTTCCCCTTTGCAGTCCCAATCAGAGTATTTAAGGTGGTTGTGTTGTTCTTAAAGTAAATCAACAATAACAGTGCTCAGCAACAAGGCTGCAGAAATTAATAAGATGAAATGTTACCAAAGGATTTCTGATGGAGACTGAATTGATTAACGTTGAAAAAGGGAGCAGTTAACAAGGCACTATTTCACAGTAAAGGCTTATAACTGCAGATAAATAAAGACATTGGTATATGTGCTAATGTTAATTCACATAGAAAGGTCTTTTTTTTACTTCATCTTTGCACACATTTCCTCTTTTCCCTGAACTCCTCATACGCACAAGGCAGTCATTTTAAAGCGTGATCATTGATAAAAACTGGAGTACACCTACAGTATTGTACAAAACAATACTTCAAATGTTCAATGGTACAAATAAGCAAAAAAAAAATAAAAACTTCTATGAGAGTTTGAAATAAAAAATGCTAACATATCAGCGAATTCATTGAGCAAAGAATACAGAGACTTCTTGTTAATAAGAATCACTTTAGAATACAAAGTGCCAATAATGTAATTTAGAATTTCACAAAGTGTAGTAAAATGATCTTGAACGTGTAATTTTGTACCGGCTTGATGTGTGAATTGCCAACACAACATGTCACTTGTCTTGCACCTGAGGGTCACCTTGGTGAGAGAAAACTGAATTTGCGCTCAATACAGTTCACACCTCTTAATCTTCATTTTGCAGGTTTTCTTTTTGAAAAAGAGGGAAAAAGAAAATGTTGAGCCAATTTTTCTGTGATCGGCTGAGTAATTTCTTGGTCTACAGGAAGATGTTACAAAGGATTGAGATATTTTCATCCTGGAAAATCTCAATCAAGAGAAGACAAAAAAAAAAGCCAGCTGCTGACTTTCTGATGAACACAATAAAATGGTCACGGTTATAAGCTGTGCATCAGGTGGTCAGTAGATTTCCAGTCTTCTATCTACCAAAGGGTAAATAATCTCAAATTAGCTATCTCACATACCTGATTGAGTCGCAAAGGAATCTGATGAAAACACTAATACCCTGTCTTTAAATCAATACAGCTGTGATGAAAGGGAGCTGAAATGGGTACAATGTTTTTTCCTCAAAATTAGGTATCAAAATGTCTGAACAAGTGCCTTAAAGTAGATATGATAGCTTTTAAAATATTCCTTTTCATTAGTAAATTATTCAGTCGTGGTCTAAATAAAGTGGAACTGCAATGCTTTGTCTGAATTCCTCCTTATTGTAGATCCACAAGCCCCTCTTTCACCCCTTTATTGAGGTGTCTCAGATCAACTCATTTCAGTGCTGTCTCTTTAAAATGCAAATAAGACGCTTCACACCCCGCCCCCTCCAGTTCTATCTTCCAATGATCTCTGTCCACTTCACCCCGTTTGGTCATTTCTGTAGTTTGATAGAGTTATAATTACCCACCGGCACAGAAACATTTTATTTACAAATGAATTAAAAGATGTCAACAACAGAAGACTTGTCCATCCAGCCTTACATGTTGGAGTCTGACCCAGAGCCAGAATGAAGATGATGAGACTGCAGAAGTGTGGATTCATGAACTTGGGAAGCCCGAAGCCCATGGCCCTTTTTTAGCAAGTCTGTAGCAAATACTGAGACTTTATTTTTCAAAATTCGTAATAGGGAACAGAGAAAACTTACCGGATATCTATGCAACACAGGCAGACGCTAATTTCGATTTTTCAGGATTCACAGGGATTCGCTCTGTGCACTTTTTAGTCATTAGTTTTTCATTTTTAAAACAGATATTGAAAAAACTATATTAAAAAAAAACAAAAAACGATTGTTATCTATTTTAATTTTACACTTAAAAAATTGTAATCAGTTTCCTTTTTTTTTTTTTTTCAAACAGGAAGTTACACACTGTTGTCAGGGCAACTCAACATTGAGGAACCTGCTATGTTCCTCACCATGAACTTTTAGGGGCACCAGAAGCTCATTTTCCAGTTCTTGGAGTATAAAATGGAAATAAAATAATTGTCTGTTTTTCATTTTTACAATATCGGTTAATAAAATGAAAAAGAAACAACTATCTGTTTATTTTTCAGTTTTTAATATCTGTTTTTAAAACAAAAACAGAATGAGCAAAAATACACAGACCAGACTCCAAGTACACAACAATATTTATTTGAGGGCTAAAAAAGTGAATTTTGCTCATACACAGCTTTAGAAGCTTCACAATCTTTACTTGAAAATCAACAATATTTATAAAAACTCAATCTATAAGCCCATTCAAAAATTAAAAACTAATAGCACTTGGTAACAACTAGGGTTGCAAAGGGGCAGTAAATGTCTGGCTTTTTTTAAATTTTAAACAAAAATGAGTCACCAGTAATAAATTAGATTAATATAAAAGTGTCAAAACGTGTGTTTGCTGAATGAGTACATGACTAAGTGCAGGGCTACTATCAGAGACGGTGTCTTTGTGTGACCACTTCAAAAATCCCCAAAAGTCAAGAGCTTTAAAACACCAGTCCTCCAACCAGTGCCTACCATCACAGAGACTACATCCATCTTTTATACACAGTCATGAAACAAACACCCTGTTACATTTAATCTTCTGAGCACTCGCTTTTCAGAAATGTCTTTTCCCAGCTAGATCCAACTGGATTTACTTCTCTGCTCTGCATGCCAAGTATGTGGCACTGCCTGTGAGACAGGTAAAGAGATCTTGTAATGGTACTACTGTGCGTGCTCTGCATTTAAACAAGCACTAGCAAGGCCCTCTCCAGCTTTATATTTTCTTGTGTGGTGCATAATAACAGAATTTAAATAGTCCTTTTGACAGCTTTCAAAAACGGCATAAAGGAACATGTAGCGCATTGCTCATTACAAAAAGAGAAGAAAGATTGTTAAGTCTTCTTTATAGTTATTCACTCTTCAATACGTGCAGAGATAATAAATTGGTGAACTTGTTGACCTAAATCCCAGCTCTATTCTTTTTTTTACTTTAGGTAACTGGATTAACATGCAGACATTGGATCACACTTTAAATCATATTTCTTTTTTATTTTTCTGTCATCTTTTCTCAGAAAATGAGTGAGGAAAAGCTCTTTTTATGGCTACAGTGACTGGTTAAAAACACAGTCTTATAAAGAAAATCTGATCATGTTTTTTTAGAAAACAATTATTCTTGCAGCATTTGAGGTTACAGGAAAATATCCACTTAGAAGGTTCATTCCAATTCAAGATTTAATTTGAAGGATTCTGTTTTTAGAGCAGACCTGCTTATCGCTATGAGGCTAAAGGGAGGACTGATAAAACATTGTGCAGGCATGCTAAACATGAAGCTAAGGCCTAATTAGCTTTGCCCCTCTTAAAGTCTGCAAACAGAGGATACGTCTTGGACTGGAGCATATTTTCATCAGTTTTTTATGCACATTTTGAAGTATCGCATTAGACAAGGCAAAATTTAAAAAAATATCCTCAAGTTTGTTAAAAAAACTTTTTATGCTCACTTGAGGTGGTTTTTAAATTTTCTGAAAAAGAGTTAATGCGCAAAAGGGGAGATGGAAACACTTTTTCTGATTATGTTTGAATATTTTTTTCACATGCTTGATCAGCTGTTTCCGATGTCGGCATCTTCCTGGATCCACAGCGCACAATACCGTGACTAGAAACAACAACAGGTTTGTGTGGACTGACAGCATGTAGCATCGCCAATACTAGCTGATATGACAACAATTACAGCTTGCCCGTTAGCAACACATTCCTGAAAACTTATTTCCACTGTCCCGAGTTGTGTGGTCCCTGTTGGTTTGCAACCTCTACTTCCTGTTTATTACAGCCATGCAAAACAGCATCGCCTAACCTAATTACGCTTTGCATGGCCTGGTTGACTTGTTAAAAATCAGTAGAAACATTCTAAATGTGCATTTTTTTCTTTCTTGTCAAGCAGAATATAAAAGGTATGCAGCACTGAGAGAGACTAAATTAAACTTTCCTGCAGACTCCGAGTACACTACAAAATGTATTTAAGGGCTAAAAAAGTGGATTTTGCATGAAATGTTACCTTTAAGGTTGATTAGTTATAGATGTACAACCAGTGATAAAATTTGGGGAGTTTCATTAAAATTTGTCTTGTGATTCATTGGACTTTTATTTTTTTCAGCCAAACAATAAGACTTTTAGACATAGATGTTTACATGGCTGATTTGTTTCACACCTGTCCAAAAGCAAGTATAAAATGTGTCAGTGATAAATATGCAGTTCCAGTGTCACATTAGCACCTAAAAGGTGTGTGCATTGATCTGAAAAGAAAGAAAAAATGGAAAATGTCCTTGAAATATCTTATGAATGAGACTGATGGGAGGAAGGAGGTTCTGTGTGAATGGTGGACTTATGGCTCCAGCTCCAGGCTCTCTAATGAGTCTGCTCCTTCATTTACTCAGTTCAAGCCATGTTGACAATTTATGAGACGGTGTCAGGGTTTGTCTTGTGATTGTGAACAAAATTAACTTTGCTTTCACAGGAGGGGTCTTTGAACTTCGCTTTTCACTCTCACCATTCAAGGCTTGTTTAGATTTCAGTGTATTTTTTAGAGCATATTTGGACAAGAAAACACCAAAGTGTGTGTGTATGTGTGTGTGTGTGTGTATTGTTCAAACTTTTAAAAAGTGCCCACTGAACAGGAGAGAGGAAAGACATGAAAGGAATGAAAGTTGGCATCTTTGGGCTTTCATAAAAGCGTGGAAACGTTTTGTTTCCAACAATGAGGTGTCAAGTGAGAAAAGCACGTTATCCATAAAGTATATACTTTCATAGATTAAACTTGCATTGCTTCCGACAGCCTGACATGTTTTTACAATTTGTTCTGCATTTTTCAAAACACATCATTTTATTATGAAGTTGATATATTATATTTAATACTATTTGCTCTGCATTTTCAAAACAGACTCAAATCCTGCAGGAGTTCTTATTGTAAACTGCTAATGAGCTTAAGCAAGATTTTTGGTTGTTGTTTTAGCAGCTTCCTTCCACAGAGAGCAAACTAGTAGAAACAATTTGGAAATTGTTTTACACCCGATGCCATTCCTGAAGTAATTGAACCAGACCATAGCTCTGACTTCTGAGCTACTGCAAACACCTTCATAACATCATAACTTTATTCTGTTCACAGAATTTCAAGGCAAATCTGTGTATTTAATCTGCTTAGAGATGCGGCCTGTCATGAAGGATTTTATTATAAGTCGCTACTACAACACGTTGCACAAAGCTAAATATGAGAAGTTTACTGAAGTCAAAAGTACATAAACAACAGTGACTTTTTACCAGAACCACAACCATGCAGGAGTCTGCACTCAAGGCGTTTTATGCCGTTGTAGTTCAACATCAAGTGTTGGTTTGCTTTAAATGTTTCATATTCATATTTATTAAACAAAGGTTACTACACTGTATGTTGGTTTAATAAACATGTATAAAAAAATTTAAATTGCATTTACATTTCGATAAGTGTGCAGCACTATGTTGCCCCTTTGGTAGTGTCGACAAAAAAAAACATTCTGGCCACATTCTAGTGTAAGTTGCCCATCCCTGTTATAAATGACAATTGGATCCCAATTAAAATAGAAAATTAACTGCAAAGACCGAAACAAATCATAGATAAAGCTTTTGGATGCTATAAAATGTCAAAGTGTGCTCTATAATAAAATGTGCAATAACACCCACATTCCCGCCCCCTCCTCCTCCTTTTCCTCTCCCAGCTTACAGGCAGTGTTACCTGCTCAGGCAGCAGTATTTATCCAGCCATGTCAGGAGAGGCTGTGATGTAATTAAGACCTGGAAAATGAGCCTTTCACCTGCCTCCACTGTGATATGTTCATTATCATGCCAAAAGGGAATTTTCTCCAGTTCCCCCCCCCTATTTGACATGTACATACAATGTGTTTACTGAGCATGTAATATCCTACATAAAAACAGGAGCACTAACAAAGACATGAACACGTACCACCCTAAATGCTGAAACCACACAAATTAATATTCAATAATATGCCCAGATAAACACAAATGCGCAAATACTACCATAACGCCATCAGCCTACACATCGCGTTACAGCCACCGCGCTCATACACGAGAGAGACTCCAGCTGTGCTCCGAAGCTTCCTCCCTCCTTTTCAATCACTCCACACTGATTTTAAGGACCTGCTGCCTGGCAGCTTTTCATTTCATGCAATTATGTCTCAAAGCACTGCTTTTTTTCCCTGCAAGCCAAGAGTCACTACTGGTTAAATATTTTGTTTCTCTTGCATGATGATAATCATACACTATGCACCGTGAGTCATAATAGTTGCTGTGAACACAAATACTGCATGATGTATGAAGAACAGGTAGGTAATGCTTCTCATACCTACTTAAAACATAGTTTCTTCTGTGATGTACTGTGCAAAAGTCTTGAGTCACTCCTTGGTTCTTTATGTTTTGCTCTCAATGAGTCTATTTAAAAGTGGGCTCGATCCTTATAATCTAGCTTTCGGGATGTCATCTGAAGTCTTCGTTGGACCTTGTCAGCTCGTGTTTGTGATCATTTTCCGTGAAATATTTTCTGCTTGTTTCATCACTAAGACCTCAAAATCATTCCAACAACTTAGGAAAAGAACATTTTTAATTGTGTCCTCAAGGCTTTTATTCCAACCTTTGTATTACTAAAACACATTTTATTTAAATTTGTGACCCATCACATCGAAATGAGGATTAAGTCACAAAGTGATCGGTGGAGAAATGGGCAGCTTGGTTAAAACATTTAATTGTATTTTGCCAAAATAAGATGAATAAACTCACTGCCTGGCCAAAAAAAAAGTCGCCACCAAAAAAAAATGTCACACATTCTAATATTTCATTGGACCACCTTTAGCTTTGATTACAGCATGCATTCGCTGTGGTATTGTTTCGATAGGCTTCTGCAATGTCACAAGATTTATTTCCATACAGTGTTGCATTCATTTTTCATCAAGATCTTGCATTGATGATGGTAGACTCTGACCGCTGCACAAATCACATGCCAAAGATTCTCAATGGACTTTGTGGTGACCAATCCATGTGTGAAAATGATGTCTCATGCTCTCTGAGCCACTCTTTCAGAATTCCGGCACGATGAATCCTGGCGTTGTCATCTTGGAATTTACCTGGGCCATCAGGGGTAGAAAATCCATTGATGGAATAACCTGGTCATTCAGTATATTCAGATATTCAGCTGACCTCATTCTTTGAGCTCATACTGTTACTGAACCTAGACCTGACCAACTGCAGCAACCCCACATCATAGCACTTATTTAAATACAGGTGGATACTTTTTTTTTTTGGCCGGGCAGTGTACTTTATTAATGGATCATTTAAATAAACTGTCTGACATATGATCTTCAAGAACCTTTTGAAGTATTTTTTTTTTACAATTTTGAACAAAAAAGCCTTAAATATTTTATAGATTTCCTGCAAGCTATCAAAGTCTTTTTTTTTTCATTCCAGCAAATACTATTTGAGGTTCCCTCTTTATACTGAAATAAAAAATTCCTCAACCTACCAATAGGATTCAGACCAAATATCAATGGGTTGTCCTGATTAGAAAGACAAATCAAGTCTTATCTCTGGAACCACTCATTGTATCAGGATGATCCAGGTATCAAAATGTAGCTTAATAAACAAGAATCAGACATTGTGCTAGGGTCATTTTGACTTAATTCTCAGTAACATAACCATAATTGTCAGTTTGATGTGATGGGCCACATGTACTGTATTTGGTTGTGTTTAGACAAAAGTGCTGAAAAAACACAGTTTGATAAGAACAACATAATGTTTTTGTTCCAAAAACAGTGTTAACAGTCAAAATACATGGTATTACTGAACCAACTGGAAAATTATAAATTGTCAGGTTTTGTCTCAAGTCGTTACTGAAAATTGCCATTTTTGTTCAACCCGTTCCTTCCAAACAAACACTGCAGTAGATGTGTATATTTTTTGATCTGCCATTGTTTGTGCTTAAATTCTCCAAATTCCTCAATTATATTAGGGACAAACTTCACACCATGTAAAAATATATTTGCTATCAAACTAAACTTTTAGGGGTTTAAGTGTGTTCTGGTTTTGTCAACTCCCAATGCTTGAGCTGTTGCAGAAAAAGACTGAGGTTTGTCCCACCTCCTTATATAGTTATTTTTGCTTCAGGTGGAGTACTTTTATAGTTCAGCTGTGAGAAATCGAAATAATAGTTTTAAAGCTGCAGGACGACACTCCAGCTAAAGTAAAGTTATTGCTGTGGAACTTCATTTGACATTTGGGTGACTTTTACCATTGCTGGCGTCTAAACTGAACCTTACGGGCAAACCTGATTTCCTGCCTTTTAAGTTAAATTATAACGCCTCACAGGGCTGAGATCTGATGGGAGTGACAGTCATGGTTTCTTCTCTTTTCTATTTGATGAAAAAAACTATTTGCTTCATGAAAGATTATTAAATATATGTTTGACCCAAACAGAAGAAATTGTAATTTTGTTGTTAAACCACAAATTTACTGAACAGAAAATACCTTGGCCTCACACCAACAAGCCCTATACCCTCTGTGTTCTTTTGGATATAAGGTAAAAAGTTTACTTGTTTTAATCAAAGACCTGAAGAATAATTTGTTCACCAATTTTAAATTAGGTATCCCTCAAAGAGGAAGAAAAGTCTAAATTTGTGTTTTGTTTGTTTTGTTTTTACATAGAATTTGTCACAGAAGCAAACCACCTCTCTTCCAGTAATTTCTCCACAGAAAATGCTTTTGCTATTTGTTACATGACTCACATGCAGCTCTTGGTGCATTAACAGAATAGACTCTTTGATTACAAACAGTCAATGACCCTTGAGAAAGGCCTCGAACAAGCTGCCCCCCTCGTGCTCCAGTGACAAACGACGTAGCCACCTACCAAGGCCACCAGACTACACATTCATTTGGGCTTGTCCGCAGGCAAATGGAGGACATGACACTTTCTGATTACTTTATATTGACTCCTCTCTCTTAGCCTGGAGAAACAAAGTCCAAAGAGGCCACTTTAACAGAAACCGACACTCCAGGACATATTGTTAGATACATTGTTTTCAGCGGAAATTCTTTTAACCTCGCTAAAACAAAGTCTATTCCCAGTTTGTATTTACACCAGACTGACTTACTGTAGCAAAATATACTGTAGCTCTGTCCAGGTAAGTACCCTTTAGCTCCCAATCTACTTTAGTCTTGGTTTTACTTAAACTGGTAAATATATTATCAAACCAATCAGAAATAAACAATATATACAAACGGAGTTTGTTCAAAAAGCTATTAACAACAGTTAAGGGGGGCGGGGGGGCTTACTCTCTATTTTCCAGGCACATGCTTCAATTCTATACCACAATCAAGTAACTATGTTAATTCAGTTGTTATGAAAATGCTGTATATATCAAAAATAATTTTGACTTTGCATCATAGTCGTATCAAACACATTGAAATTGGCCTCTCTCTCTTTAAGAACCTCCTACTGTTTCTGACACTCCCTTTAAGCAGACATTTACCAAACAATTAAGGAGCTCCACATGGGTATCCCAGGAGATTCAAGGATTTCTAAGACATGCATGAATGAGTCAAAGCAACCTGATTTTAAAGTCCACAAATGTATTTTAATGACATTATGAAATGCACCAAAATACAAAGCAAATGGGGAAATTAACATTCTAGTAGTAGTATAATAGTAAAAATAAAAAAAATAAAAACATAGTAAAACATATTGCCACACTGGTTGAATATGATTCACATTCCACACGATGATAGATTAGATCAGGGCATTGTTGTCAGTACACAGCCACTCTTTTTATTCAGTTTGAAACCATAAACAGAAAAGTGGGCCCAGATTTCAGGCTCCTTTTTTTACCCCTTATTTATTCACCATAGCCAGTAACTATATGGACTCTTGAAGTACGTAATAGGTTTGCAGGTTCATTGCACTCACTGCTCTCTCAGTTTTACCAATATGAAATACACATTTTCTCAGCCCGGAGAAGTCTCACACCCAGTGTTCTGGGAATTTATTATAAATGGCATCAGTTTGTTCTCCATATTCAGTGTGAAATATTTTGTTCTCAGGATTCACAAGAAGCCACTTCTCACCAACTACTTCAGAGCTATATATATATCATCAATTCAACCAGTCTTAATATGTTTCGTTTGATTGTGAGCTCGGAATATGTAAAGGTCCACCGGGGCCTAAGGATGCCTTCTTCTCATGCCGACTTTGATTACTGCATATCTAACCTAATGACCTGCCGATCCTTTGATCAGGCCAGACTCTAAAATGCTCAATGAATACACTCGCCCCTGCTGCTTATGGACTCCATCACACTCTCTGGCACTAAATTATAGATTATGCTTTGTGTGTGTGTGTGTGTGTGTGTGTTTGCCTGTTGAAGGGGAGGTTTTGGAGTTCTGTCAGTTGTAGTTAAAGCTGAGAGGGGACATGCTTAAAGAGCATTTTCTGCTTTGCATAAAAATCACCCTCCACCATGAAGTCTAATGGAGTTAATGCAAATGCTGACTGGAGCTTTTTTTTTTTTTTTTTTA
>JARVJO010000125.1:10602046-10619400 GCA_031762555.1 Cynodonichthys magdalenae | reverse complement strand
GTGCTATTTTATTTAGTCCCACAAATATTTCACTGCAGCACCTTCAAGTCATAAACTGTGAAGGGCACATTATGGACGGAAGTGCCAGCTATGTGCCAAACCCCACCATCACCACCACCACCACATCGGCTCAGGAAACCTTGCAAATGGTCGGCAAAGCCTCACCAAGATTTCAAACGGAAATCACTGGAGTTCACTGAGACATTCTTTGCTGCATATTTTAATAAACCCTAATGAATAACCAAGAAGGCGTAAAAAATACATCTATGAGTTACTATCCACAGATGGTTATAGGGGGAAAGAAAAAAAACTTGGTAAAATAAGTGCACAAATTTGCACTCATTGCACTTGTGCACACAGTCTGTCGATTGTTAGATAATCTTAATGTCAAAGTCGCTAAGACCAGGAGAAAAAGGAGACTAAAAATGGAACGTATCAGCGCAGAACAGGGACAAACATGTAGAGCGCCGTGGACATCTTATCTGGATTACATAATGCGTCATGTTAATCTTACCTCGGGCAGCCTTTTGCCACACACTGTACAAACAGCAGCTGTAATCCTTGAGTGACTGAGACATTGCTACGTTTAAAACTTTACTTAAAGCGCTTTTTTGTGTTTTGTAGAGCTTTGTAGTAATTAATCATGAGATGGGATTCCCTTTAATTCATGTTAAAAGCACATCTGGGAGGCTTTTAGCATGACAGAGAGAAGGAGAGGTTGGGATTTCATAGTAGTGATGACAAAACGTAATACTACAACAGTGGAAAGTAGAGAACGGGTTCTTTTGAGAGTTACTCTGTTGTCATTAAATCGTATTTTTGCAAATAAATAATCTGATCAGAATCTAAAAACACATAATGTTTAACAATTTCAGAAAAAAAAGATTATTTTTTTGTTTGAGTATATGACCACGCCAGTCATAACATTAGTGAGTAGGCAAGAAAATAAACAAGCCAAAACAAAAAATATGTATATTTACATGACATCGCCTTTTTTGAGATTTAAATTACAGTGGTCCAGTTTATGGCTCTCTGTAAGTGTTAGTGCGGCAGTAAAACAGCAAAATGAAAATGTATGCAGTCTGTTATTTCTGCAGATTAAAGAAAAGCGAGGCCATTGGCTAAAACTAAAGCAGCACAGCCTAAAAGCACATATTCATCATGTCCTACCATCAACTGAGAACTTGCAGCTCCAGCTCTTAGAGAAACAGCAGAGAGCATCGCAAATTAGCATAAAATGTTAACGAACAATCAAAGGAATGATCAGCAGCGTGTGATCATCATTGTCTGCGCCCATCCTCCAACTGTAGCAGTGATTTTGGTGTTTGATATTTGAAAAAAGAATTACATTTTAAATTGTATTAAAAACCCACAGGTTTCAGCTAGATGATTTAAAAATACAACTCCTGAAGGG
The DNA here is from genome assembly GCA_031762555.1 of Cynodonichthys magdalenae. Classification (NCBI taxonomy): domain Eukaryota; kingdom Metazoa; phylum Chordata; class Actinopteri; order Cyprinodontiformes; family Rivulidae; genus Cynodonichthys; species Cynodonichthys magdalenae. The sequence continues at coordinate 10,617,986 of JARVJO010000125.1, read as the reverse complement.
AATTTGAAGCAGATTACAGCAGCACATAAAGGGAAACGTTAATTAGAAAGTAAAACTTTGTCTTTAAGGTGGAGGACGAATTATGTTTTGACATTGTTTGGAGGTGTTCACATTACTTTTACAGAAGTTTTTCCCACTAAAAAAAGCACTAATTCAGAGTTGTTGTTTTTTTTTTTTGGTCTGAACAGTTTTAGTTTTAGTCAGATATTTAGTTTGTAATTGAAATCCTTTTTTTATTGTATAATATAATACTGTATCTATAATACTGCCTTATCGTATGAATTTCCATATTACGTTTTTATTTTACTTGATTGACTATGTTTATTTAATTATTTATTCATTTAAATCGTCCAACATTAAAAAGTCTGGAAATATTTTCAGCTCAACTTGATGTGTACAAAAAACTAGATTTGTAATAATGAACTTTTTTTATTTATTCTGTTTCCCATCACTTTTGACCATAAACTACATCTCCCATAATACATGTTGATTATGCATGGGAGATGTCAGAAAGTGGGAGAGTTCAGAATTCAAAACTTATCACAGCTCAACAGTGACTAAAACCCTTACTTTAACTTTTCTGTATTACTAAATTCACATTTAGTCAGTCATACACTTAGTAGGCTACTTTTCTGTGTTTATGAGAGGACATGTTAAAACTCTGTTTCTATGCAGGAAATACCACGTAGAGCTCAGTTATTGTTTGTTAACAGTGCTCAGCCGTAGCAAAGAGACGAGGAATGAGACATTTTCTGTTTTGTCGAAGGTAAACATGAAAAGTTGCAGTTAGTTACAACTGGCCCATTGAGGGCCACCATAACGCTCACATGGCCCTCAGAGAAAATGATTTTGACACCCCTGCTGTAAACTAGGGATGCACCGATATGAAAATTTCAGCCGATATTGATATCCGATATAATTATTGCTGTTATGGCCGATAACCAATATTTACTGATATTACACAAACACACAAATTATATTATACAAACACGCACAAACACACTTGGGTCTTTTTTTGATATTGTAAATAAACAACCAGACCTCTGACATGGCTCCCTTCTTCAGTTATTCCTGGCTACGCAGCATCAATATCACTTTCATAATCAAACAGATGCCGCTCAACCAACCATTTCGTCTCCCAAAACAGAAACATAAAGCTAAAAAGTGGGAAATCAATATTGGATCTTAATATCTGCTCAGTTTTACGTATCGGACCGATACCGATATTCTAAAAAATGACCAACATCGGCCGATACCGATATTAATGCAGATATATTGTGCATCCCTACTATAAACCTATATTTTTAGTTATGTCTAAAATGAATGGTCTGACAGAATCACTAACAAATTCTTTCAGGTTCTTTAAAATCCTTTTTTTCACATTAGTTGTTTAAGATAAACAAAGCATGTTGCAGAATAAAACTGAGTCATAACTTCTGAGAATTTATTCACAAGAGAAAAATCATTTTCTATAAACTGTGTCATCACACTGAATATTGATTTTCCTGCTTACAGATAGAAACATGCCTTTATCACTATGTTATGAGTTGCTGTTAAAACACACCTGATGAATAATTGTTTGAAGCACAGAATGGATAGAGTAATTGATAAATCCAAGCAAACTAAGGAGATTATATTTTGAATGTTTCTTCTCTTAATTCAGTGGCAAAGCCTTCGTTTTACACTCAAGGTCAAACTCTGCTCAACAGAGACGACATCTAAAATTCCTCAGATGCCTTTCAAGTTTGGACCATGACCTGCATCTGCATTCGTTTTTCTTCTCAAAGAAAGTTGTGTTTGCAAATGCTGCTGAAGGAACTTCTCCAAGAAGAAAAATGAGCTAAATCGGCTTAAGTATATTTTTTTTAAAAATGATATCATAAATAGCTGATTGAAGCTTAACCAACCTTCTCGGTTCACCAATTAATTTCTCATTTAAACTTTTTTTTTCTTATAATTGCACACCGTCCCCTCCGCATTCAGAGCTGTTCCCATAATGGAGCATCATTGCCTGTTATTATCATCAGCGCATGTGGGTTCGTGGCAACCATTTTGACAAAAGGTCGGGCATCTGTTGCATTCAGATTAAGGAAGATCACAAGATCACAAATGCTTTCAATCTAGTTTTCAGGATGAAATAACCTGACCTCGCTTGATGGGACTTTTAGCTCACTCGCACATGACGTCATCACACGGGTGACCCTGCTGAACTATTCCCATCTACTCCCTGTTGTTTCCCTCTAGAACTCATTTGTTATAAAGCTGAGTGCTTAACTGCCTTTCCAAAAAGTTTCAACAAACATGAAATGTGTATTAAGCAGATTTAGGGTTATCTACTTCAGTCACTAGCCTGCAGGCTCTTTTTTCCCACCAATGTTAGACACAAATTATCACAGCTTATTGTTAATATTGTTTCAAAATAATGTTATTACAAATTTTAGGTGTCATTTCTTCTGGTAGCTATGTAGGTCATCTCTAGCTTCATAAAAACATAACTTCTCATGCAGGAAACATCACAGAATAACTCTTGGTTATTAGACACAGCTGACTGACAGAAAAAGTGGGAGGGGGGGTTCAAATGAAAACCTTTTAAAAATCGAAGTATAGAGTATTTTGAAACCAAATACTAGTCTATGCCTGACCATAAAATAATATAAATAAAAAACTGACACAAACAGCAGTAACCAGAGCAAAGCACTTGTCCCACACACGTCTTCTAAAGTTAAAATAAAAGCTTGGCATGCTTTCAGTTTGACAAAATAAATAACATAGTGAAGGCCCACATTTACCACAAAAGCTGTCATTAATGTTAAATTTTAAAAAAAGAGATCAACATAGAAATCACAGAATAATTCCAATTTCAGATTAAAAAGTAAAAAAAATCATGGATTGAAACACAAAAAATAAAAATTGTTTGTTACTCTATCAAGGAAGGTCAGATGCAGGAAGTGCAAAGCTGGCAAGGATCTTTGAACTGCTCAAGGATGCTTTCTGCTTACCAACACAAAAGCCCAGAACCCGATGAGGAGCGGTGTTCTTTACACTGCGGCATCCAGCCATCTCTAAAGAGCAGGCATCAGGGCTGGCCACAGGGCTTGTAGTCAGCCAGATCATTTCAATGGCGAATTTGAATAAAAGTTTTTGGGCCTGAAGTCTTTGGTGAAATTAGTTTGCACAGGGTGCCAAGGATTTTAACCAGGGGGAAAAATATTGAAGTCTAGATTCTTTTATTGAAAACTTTAGACTTAACTATTTCTCCCCCCTTCAAGAAAAACAACTCAACCCCAAAATTTCTTCTTGACCTTTTGTTTTCTTCATATTCATATAAATAAGTGTAGCCAGGCATAATGTGAGCTTGAAAGTAAAACATAACATCTGCCCCCTAAAACTAAAAGCACAAATATTACATGAAACAGCTTTTCTTTAGCACTGACTTTGATTTGTACTGCTACTGCAGAGCTGACAAACAAACTCAATATGTTTAATGGCACGGACCCAAGTGCAACAAAGTAGCAATAAATTAATCATTCTGCTGGGGGAGTCTTTGAGGAGCAATATAAGGCAATGAATGGGATTTAATACCAGGACCATAGATTTTCATGGAGAACATTGCATTTTGATAAAACTGAATAAAAAATAATTAATTCACTGCCTGTTACGGTTTCTATGTTGTGGTTGATGTGTCATCCGAATAAATTATTGCAAAACTCTTTCTATAGTTATTTTTAACATGTTAAAGTTTTTTGCTTTTACATTAATATTAGTCATTGTTTTATTACTTAAAAGCTGTTAGAAAGAACATATTCTAGGTTTTAATTATTACATCATTTAGTATATTTTTTTGTGAACACTGCAAGAGGCTTTTATTTGTAATTAGTAGATTTGATTCTTTCTTGCATTTGGATATGAACTTTATCAAATGATACAAATATACACACACTGTTTGGAAATGAGAAAAAAAACAGAAGTGGTATGGTTATTAAACTATTTCTAAATATAAATATTGAATTTGAGATGCTTGTTATCTTAGTAACGTCCTCACCCAACAGGAGAGGAGCTTAATGTCATTTTGACAAGAACACACAAGATGTCTTCTTGTTTTTTTCTAATTGGTTCAGCCAGAAACATTATCATTGTATTGTTGATTTATTTGCAAATACAAGAAAAAAAAGGTTAGATTTAAAATAATATTTTTATTGATTCAAAGACTTATTTTAGTTGGGAGTGTGAAATCAAAACCTACTATTGTCTTGTCATTTGAGTACTTTTGACATCAAACTAAACATTAAAACAAAGTATTTAGTTCTATAAATAACAAAAACAACCTATTTATAGTAGTTTTTCCTCTTGTCAGATATTTAACTTTAACAAAAGAAACAAACAAGATTTTTTTTTTTGAAATGCCATCATTTGTCAGTGTGTAATATAAAAACATGATAGCTGTTGTTTTCATTTATTACATCAAATGATGCATCAAACCACCTTCTTTATATCTTTACATTTTTAAGCATCATGTTACTACAGTAGCCAGTAGGGGACAAACTGTGGCTCAAAATGTAGTACATTTTGTGACAGCGGTAACAAAGAGGTCATTTGGCCTGTTTGGAATTTGTGCAAGTACATCCTACATGTTGCATAAATAAAAAAATATTTGTTTTGTGTTGAACTTTTACATCAAAGTCCTGATTATGGGACTGAGACAATGAGAACATATATTTCTAGCTATTTTTTTTCTTGTGTATATATATATATATATATATATATATATATATATATATAATAGACAAAGTCACGTTTTACACCAAAAGGTCAAAGCCTGACTGTTTAATGTTGAGCTCTTTTAGCCTTAATAAAAGCACAACACTCTGACTTCTTTTGATTTGATGCTAAATCTAAAGCTGTTACATTATTGGAGGATGTCAGCTCAGCTCTGCCACAGGAAGTTAAAATAAGAAAATTGGATGTGATATTCTATCAAGCACAGTCTGTACACGCTGAGCCCGACTCGGGGAAACAAAATGAGTGAAAACACGTGTGGTGGGTGCGTCACAAGGTTGTTGGCCCTCTGCTTAAAAACCATAGGTAAATGTGTGTGTGTGTGTGTGTGTGTGTAAATGTGGCAGAGCGATAAGCTCTGCTAACATGAATGGCATCAGTAACAGGGTTGCTGTCTGAGGCTGTATGCCGAACTCCATTTGTGCTCCTTCATCTACTCACGCCTTACACTCCTTATTTTCTCACTCCGCAACCCTATGAATCGATCCTACGCCACCATTACTGAGGACGTTGCAATCAGCTAAATGTGGCTCAGAGGAGATGAACAGGAAAGAAACGAGTGGGCTTCCAGGGGGTGGGGGGGGATCTCTAAGGGAGGATACACAGTTGTGTCGTTTTTTTATCGTGGAGTAACACCGCTTGACTTGAAATCTGCTTATTGATCAGTCTCTACAGCTCATCTGATTGGACTGTTAAAGGAGTGTGAAAGCCTCATGATAGACTGTGACTGCACAAATCTAGCTGCGAGGACAACACTATCAACTGTGGGTGTTACTTAATTCCCAAATCCCCCCTTGTGAATTTGAAGGTATTAGATGTGCGTTGTTCTGACTCCCAAGTCAGAAAAAGAAAAACTGTTTTCTACCTTTAACAACTTCTTCCTCTGACATCAAAAGCTACAAAAGAAGGTGTGATAGTTTTAATTTATTTTGCCCACTGCTTAAAGGCAGGTGAAAACCTAATTGACCGTTTGTTTCTCATATTAGCAAAACATCTTATGAATCAGAGGACAAATCTCCTTGAAACTCGCATTAAAGGAGACATATCATGCTTTTAAGTCTTTCTTTTTCACATTTAAGTAATTCAAATGAGGTCTATACTGCAATGCTTTGCTCTGAATTCCTCCTTATTGTAACTCCACAAGCACCCTGTTCATCCCTTTTCTGTGGTGTGTCTCAGATCAACTCGTTTTGATGCTGTCCCTTTAAATTCAAATGAGGTACTTTACACCCTGCCCCCCTATCCATGTTCCACAGTTGTTCATTCTAGTTTGATTGAGGGCTTTACAACTACATGACAGCACAGAAACTTTTTTATTTACAAACTAATTCAAATATGTCAACAAGAGAAGACTTGTCCATCCAGCCTTACATGTTGGAGCCAGAGTCTGACCCAGAGCCAGAGGAGGATGAAGATGATGAAAAAACAATCATAAATTTAGACCTTATTTTTAAGTTCTGTCACAAAAAATTTGATGTAATAGCTCAGAAAACAAAACAAAAAAAAAAGAGAAAACGAAACAGGTTCAAAAATATGACCCAAAGAAGAATAGAAAGTTATCTTTGCAGCATTAGGAGAGACTAAACTCCAAGTAAATGCTAAATGGCTTGAACTTATATAGCGCCTTACCAAGTCCACATGAACCTCAAGGCGCTTTACACTTCAGGCATTCACCCATTCATTCACACACGGATGGTGGTAAGCTACAGCTACAGCTACAGCCACAGCTGCCCTGGGGCACACTGACAGAGATGGGGCTTCCATGCACCAGCGCCACCGGACCCTCTGACGACCATCAGCAGGCAAGGTTGGTGAAGTGTTCAGCCCAAGGGCACAACGACTGAGACAGCTGGAACAGGCATCGAACCAGTGACCTTACAGTTCCAGGACGACTCCCCTAACCCCTCCGCTACACAACGAAATGTATTTAATGCAACTCATGGTGGCTGCCAAAGCTAATCCACTTTAACTCTCACACTGAATTTCACTGAAGAATCTGCAGGAATATTAACATTTTAACTCTTAACATTAAAACAATTAAGTATCCTTATTATGACCGGTGACATTTAAAATGATCCTAAAGTTTAATAACACTGCATGCCTGTTTGAAAGATGTTGATGGATAAACAAAAAGATGTAATCCCTCATCACACAAGGTTGAGCACTGTACACCAGCACGGCATGACTTATCGCACCCAGCTGCTCTTAGAGCACTTTTATTGTGCATGTATGGATCTATGGCACAGTTTTGATGTAAAATAGCACTAATACGTCACCTTCTAGTTACACACCTGCCATGTTTGTAGGAGAAGATGATAAAGAGAACGAGCGTGGCAATATCATGACGTAGAAAATAAACAAGTCAATTCAACCGCAGCTCTAAATCGCAAAACAAGCTGAGATAACACCAGCCAAGTGCACATTAAGGGGTAATATATAGAGCAGAAATTTAAGTCATGTAAAGCTAAATGCATACTCATTATTGTGTTTTTTTTTAAAGATACGTTTAGAACTTTTTGATCCATTAGTTGAAATGATAGGTGTGTCTAAGCCAAAGGAAAACAAAAAAGAAGTCTTAAATTCAGCTTCAGCTAACAAATGTTGTACTTTGAGTAATTAGAAGTGTAAAAAATATCCATATACTGCAATATTGTGATATTTAATTTCCTGATACTGTTTTGATTCTCAAAAGCGCTGTATTGTTTTTTAATTGAGGCTTAAAATGTAAAATTTTTCGCCAACATATCAGTTTTGTGTTGTATTTTAGCCTCCGGCCGCTAGTTGGCAGCAGTCAGCCAGCCATTTGGCTATTGTTAAAAGAAACGTGAAATACAAATGCATTTCTCACTGTCGTTTAGTGTTCTTCTAAATGCATAAAAATGAGCTGAACGTAATCAGATTTTATGCATGTTATGCATGGTGCGCTCCTTATACTGATTTTTTTTAAATATTAGAATTATTTTTAGAGAAAAAAATGACAATATTACCTTGCTTGCTGTATCGCTATAAATTGCAATATATTGAATTGTGACCCTGGTGTCATGATATGTTTCATCAACAAGTTCTTGCCCATACACAGCCCTGGTAATTCCAAATGTTACAATTGGCAGAACTAACTTGGAGCTGCTGGGCTGATAATGGCTCCCGTTTCATATGTGTCTCTTTGGGAAAAAAAAAACAAAAAAACTTGGCCCTGTTTAGATGATAGAGTCAAATTATAATAAATGCAAGATGTTGACAACCTCGCAAGACTAAAAGGCTACAAACAATCAAGACCTCACTGACAGTAATTGAAATCCTGAATCACTTTCAGCCTTCCTCTAAGCAGACAATTATGAATCGTCTCTTAAAGGTCAAGTCATCACTTACATACCAACAATCTACACCAAATCATGGTTTTATGCAGTTCTCTCAATTAAAGAGGAAGCGAAAAAAACTGACAGAGAAATGATGACAACAAAACAGAAGTAAATTCTGAGTTCCCACTTCAGCAGATTTCCCACACATGGCTGTCGCTAATATGGCTAATTATTGAAGTGACACGAGGAGAGCTCCGTACCTCTAAGCTATGTTAGATCTGAGCAGCTGAACTTGCAAGAGAAGAGCTGCTCACTTTGTTTTTTTTTTTCTACATTAGTCATGATGGTGACAGCAGCAATAGATCTGGAAACCCTGTAGCTGCCCCATATGCACACGTGTTTAGAAGCAGTTCTTCATCTCAGTCTTGTGGGGCCATGCTGGTTATAATTTTAGTGTACTAGTCAACTGGGATTAGATTAGATCCGAAATGCCAGGTGAATGCAATTACAAAGCTCTTAGAGAAGACAATCTATTTGAATTTTAGTAATTACTGCATCCCTCATGCAGGCCTTCTCTTTTTCCACTGTAATTCTTTACATTTATACTGACTTGTTTCTTGATGGTCCAAAAATAGCATGGTTGCTATTTTTTAAGCTTAGTGGTAATGCTAAGAAAAAGCAGCCGATATGTATATATATATATATATATATATATATATATATATATATATAGATATATATACTGTGTATACAGTATATATATATAAATAGACAAAGTAGTTGAAAATTTTTAGTTGAGTTTAGTTTATTCCAGTTAAGGTTGCTATTTTTTAAGACTTTGAGCTCAGTGCTAATGGTAAAAGTAAGCAGGCTAATGGACCAAAGTTATGTGGTGGCGATAAAGTATGGATACGGTCCACAATAGTCCTAAATATTCAAAAACAAAAGTCCAGGAGCTTCAGAGGTAGTTAACCTCAGATGCTGAGAACCAGCTGAGCCAACCAATCCTGCAGCCTGCTAGATAAGAAGCATAAATTATCATTACCACCTTCTTCCAAGCACTGATCCCAGCTCCTGTTTATCTTTGGCCAGATCAGTATCTGGCTCTTGCAATGATATAGCCTCCAACCATCTCCTCAGTTCTTAATTTTGTCCCATACTCTAAGCCGTAAAAAGCAGCCGGGCAAAACGCAGTTTATACGAGCTACTCTGCAGTTAAACTATAATTCTAGGCGAGTGTATTCAATAGCTCTATTACAATGTGTCTTCAGCTGGAGGTGGAGTATAAAGCTGTGTGTGAAATGGTTCCATCAACACAACCAGTTCAGACAGTGGAGCACTAAAACAAAACCAGTCTGTAAAAAGCTGAGAAAGAATGATCTCTCCCATCTCTTCCTAAAGCTTTAAAGGGTAATAAACCATCCAGCTCCTTAAGTCACCTAATATTATCTTAAATAAAAAACATATTAGAGCAAACAAACAGATTATTTTCTGTGTGATTCCATTAATAAAAGCACGCACCCTAAAAACACATTTACTGAGTTTAATTTCTTATGCACACATCATGTTTCTGCCTTACAGGATAACCAGCAGATTATCTTCCGTAATGTTTCCACAATATCTTAAGGGTAAAATACTGCCCTGCATTGTATTATTGTGCCTGGAAATGTAATATATATGATTTAACACTCATTAAATTCCTCTTGTTTTTATTACAGAGAATTGATATGAAAGTGCTGCGGAGTATGTCATTTAGAACATGGTCTTCATTTAGTGCTCTGCCTATATTCCAATACTGAGAAATGGAGACAAATGAACAACGGCGTAGGGACAATTACCACTGCGATGCCAAACGGCGGCATTAAAATGATAACTGGTTATAATCAAGACAACGGGAAAACTATGACCGCTTGAGAGAAGTGCATTGATCACTTCCCCACATTCTGTGTTAATACGATCAAAGTTATCGACATGGAGCTCGAGAGCTTCAGAGAACTTCACCACCCAGAGTCCTTCTGGAGCGAGAGCAGCAATTCGTCCTTGAATTACGGCAAAAACTCTGAAATACATCAAGAAATCATGACAGGCAAGACTACAAGAAGAAGTACATTTTCTAAGAAGACGTGGGAGGGCAAATGGCAGCATACGTTCTCAAATTAGGATGTTCGGGACTACTTCAGAATGGAAATGAGGCATAATTGATATGATTTGTAGGGCTGCTCCCCCCATCTATCTGCAGGCCAGTCAGAGAGCAAGTCACACAGACACAGCAGTCAAAGTGTAGCAGGGGGAAAAAAAATTATTAAATAAAAAAAAATCCTCCATTATGGCCTCCCCTCGCCTTTATAAGACTCATGAGGATGTTGTTAAGGCTTCTGCAGTGGAGGCAAGGGCAAATCTAATCAGAGGAGCAGCACATTCCTCGCTGAGGCAGATGAAAATTAATGTTGTTAGACGAGGGTACAGGTTGTTTAAAATGGCAGGAATGAGTGGCAACAGCTTATATAAAACACTGCTTGGCAACGCAGCTCAAGTTTTCATTAAATAAGAGAGGCAAGGCTGTCTTCAGGAATATGCAACAGCTGTGTTTTGTTTTAGTTTGATTTTTTTGCCTTTCTATGCTCATCAGTATTCCCACCAATTTTTGGCATTTTTGCTTTGATTTAAGTAGGAACAGGATGAGAAACTGGATGAGTCTCACCTGCTACTACATAAAATTTAAGGTCAAAATCGGCAGAAATGAGTTTCAGTCATTATGTGTTGATTGATCATCTGAAATGTGACTGACTCTAGTAAAAAAAAAAAAATGATCAATGAGTAAAAGTCCAAATAAAAAGTATATATAAAGAACAGTCAACCAGAGGCCAAGTCCGGCGAAAATATTGTGTACCACTTCCAAAATTATTGTTGGCCAATTCTTTAATCGCTTCTGTAATCTCAGTGAAAACAAAACCGGTTATGTTATTTGGACTCAACTCGAAATGACCTTGACTTTTTTGTCTTTTGTGGAAAAACCTTGGTGCAAATTTTGAACATTTGTTTTTGAAATGTTTTTACTGTCAAATATCATAAATTCTTGTGAGCAGATTTAAATGAATTGTCTGCAGATACAAAATTCAGAATCATTTTTTAGAATCGCTTGATAAGTAAGTGGCTCAGTTTGTTCTTGCTTCTCAGCAAGAAGGTTGCTGGATTGAATCCCAGCCGGGGACCTTTCTGAGTAGAGTTTGCCATGGGAAGAAGGGGTACTGAAGGCACTGCATCACACCCAATGCCAGATGATATGCATGTCTAAATACTATATAATTAATAAAATAATAAAAATTGAGCCCACACAGCAAGATCAAATATAAATATATTTGGATTCTACCTATTATCAGATGGATAAATGTGTATATTTTCTATAAAATAATGTACCATTTATGCTCTGGTTTGCCAGGTCGGATTGTATCTTGTGCTGTTTGTAAGACAACGCCGGCTAAGGCTGCCCAAAAGGATGAGTCTGGTTGCCATGGAGCTTGGCTAATCTTTCACCCTTATCCCACAGGAATATTAATCCCATCCAAATGGGGCAGCTCAGAGAAGGAACACAATAGGACCCTCAGGAAGGGAAAGACACAGCCGTTCAGAACAGAACAAAACCAGCTGAAGGAAAAAAATGAAGACAACAAGCGTGCGAAAAATACCTCGGCTTTGTCACATGTTGAGGTTTTAATTCTGTCACTGAGACGATGGAAGAAATGGGAAGCGATTCACTGTTATGCAGATCTATGACAGGCGTGGAATTAGGAAAAGTGCACATAGCTGCCAACAACACTTGATGCATGCATGTGTTAAATTGCCTTCCATTCAGATTTAAATGGATCCTCTTCCACTTCTTCTCTGCTTTATAATGATGAGGCCTAAATGGACACATAACCTCCATAAGCACCTGCTGCTGCTGCTGGACTATTACTGTTACCACAACTCTAATGGCTTCTACTCTACACCATTATGAAATTGCCCCCAAATGCACATCTGAATGCCACTAATGCGGTCACAACTTACTCTTTCTAAGTCTGTCATTGTTCTGGGCCAGTGAGAGGTTTAGCTGACAGAGATAATTACAATCCTGCTCATTACATCTGATGCAGCGTAGAATCTGCTGTGCATGTTGCACAACACCCTTTAGGACAGTGAGAGCCTTTTGTTTTTCACACTGCACCATTATTCTATATCTTCACATCTTGTTAGAAGCTCATTTGTGTTGTTCCCCAGATGGTTGGAAGCCAAGCGCGCTGGGTGGCATCCCCTCACTGAGGAGCAATTTAACAGTTAACTCACTCCACACGGACCCAATTACAGGTGAATCTAATCCTGGATTAAACAATATGCAACCAGCCTTTGTTTGCGAGGCTCAGGCTAAAAAGTGTTGCCTGATCTGGAAAGATTCAATTTAAAAACTGCAGACAGGAGGTGCCCTGACTCACCGATCTGATCAACATCATTCCTTTTGCATTTGTTTCGAAAAATTGAAATGTTATTGACTTGCTGGAAGGCAGCAGAAAAAAAAAGGTGCACAGCTATATTTTTTTTTCACTTCACTGACGCCAGGGTTGGTAATATCGATATGCTGCTTTGGCATGAAAGCAATGTGATTTAACTTGTCAAATGTACCTAATCTACAATGTTTTAAGCATTTTTGGATTTATTGCATCAGTGGCAAGTGTCAAACCAAGATTTTCTGGTTTGCTTAGGAAATAGATCTCTCCTGAACATGTTTTTCTTATGTCACGATGAACTTGAAATTAGCCATCCTAATGCAAATATATACTGTATATATTTTTCATGACACTTGCCACAATTTTATTTAATAAGTTGTAGCACATGTGTGTCCATTTTTTTTTTGTGCCAAGAAGGGGAGATTTGGCAATAACCCAGGACAAACAAAATAATTAAAATGCATATTTTTTTTAAAAGACCTTCTGTTTTATCAGTTTTAATTAAACTATTTTTTATGCCAACCTTTATCACGTGATTTGTAATGCATGGTAAAAAAAACACAGCCACTTGAAGTGTATAGATATAGTAAGCATCACCCAAAATCAAGCTAAGCTGCTATAAATGTAACATAAACATGTCAGAAATCACCAGGATTTAGGCTTGATTAGCAGTCATAAGACATAATTCCTACACCCACCTCTCCAACCTGTAAAAGCAGACATTATTTCCTGGTAAATGATGCAACAGTCCTCTTGAAGGTATTTGACAAAATGCTGTGACAGCACTGTATTTCTCTATGGATTCATTTTTCTATGTCCATTAGCATAAAAACAATTGAAATTGAAATTCATGGCAGTAGATATATTTTTTTTCTGCTGGTGTGCATGTTTCACTGAGAGACCAGGGTTCTGTATTCTGATAGACCATTTTTATTAAAAAGAAAACTGAAGTGTCATATTCAAGCTCCAAATGTATTTTTAACATTAGTGAATTGATGTTTTGACCCTCAGGCCTTTCTCAAGTTCAATGTTGTAGGACAATTTTTGATTGTCTTTTACTAATTGGCATCTCACTCGATTTATTTCTGTATAGAATTTTCTTTCTATTGCAGAGACAATTTTTAATGGTTACACTTTGAAGCTGTTGAAAAGTCTTTACCCATCCCCTTTTCCAAATGACTTAAACAGATGGAAAAGGAATACCCAAATTAACTTAGATGTTGTTCTTGAACCCTTTGGAGTACACAAAAAAGTTTGATTTCTCAGTCAAAGTAACACTCTGGATGGATGGATGGATGGATGGATGGATGGATGGATGGATGGATGTGTAGAATAAAAAATGCGATGTTCAAAATGGTATGTCCGAATAAATGCAGGAATTCACTGGATTTCTCTCAAAAACTTTATTAACAACATTAAACACAACATTTCTTGATTCCTTGATTAAATGGTTACTTCATTTTGAGGCACATTTTTTATTATCCTAAGTAGCTCTTGTCAGTGTGCATACTTACACTTTTATATACACACAAGCACAAAAAACCCCACTAAATTTAGAAATGAAGAAAAGGCAGCAGCAACATATTACAAATTCAGTTCACCTCAGAGACACCTGCATGTGCGGGTAAACAGGTCCACTGAAAAAAACAATCCAAAATAGGAAATCAGAATACTTTGCCTGGAATTGCAATATATAAAGGATAAATACAAACAGGTTTTTGCACTTTTGTAATAGAAGTCAAAAGAAAAAGAAAAAGAAAGGAAAGTGCACAAAGTAAAAAGTAAATAACATCACCAAAAGTGCAAAATGTAGATTCTACATTATACAAAGTATTGTCTCCTTTCTTAAGTTTGAAAATGTCAGTTTGGTTAGGATTTGGCTCCTGGTTCAGTCATGAACAGGAAAAAAAAACCTCTATATCTCTCCACATGTAATTTATAATTTAGGGAGAACACTCTTGGCAGGTTGTTGTGCATTAATACAACTATCCATTCATCCCCATCACACACATTCGTTTGTTCTTCAATCCTTGTGGGGACTTTCCATTGACTTCCATTCATCTATGAAGCATTTCTAAAGCCTAACCCTGACCCCTTACCCTAAGCCTAACCTACAGTCACCTTCAAAAGTGTTGGAACAGTAAGTCAAAACCCACTCTTTTTGTTGTACACTGAAGACATTTGAGTTTAAGATCAAAAGATGAGCATGAGACAAGAGTTCAGAATGTCAGTTTTTATTTCCTGGTATTTACATGTAGACGTGTTGAACCACTTATATATCGATATATCACCGTTTGTTAAACACCACAGCATTTTTAGGTGAGCAAAACTAGAACATGTGACTGACACGTGTTTGTTATTGACTAGGTGTTTCCTTTAAAGTTCTTTGTTCAAATAGCTCTGCTTGACTACTTTTTGGCCTGGGTTTAAATCTATACAGTAGGGATTTCTTGTTAAAGCAACATGAAGACCAGAGAGCTGTCTATGGAAGAAAAGCAAGACATTTTGAAGTAGAAAAAAGGAAAATCAATCAAAGCCATTGAAAAACATTGGGCATTGTGAGCACAGCAGTTTGAAATGTCCTGAATAAGAAAGAAACTACTGGTGATCTGAACAACAGACGTCCAACAGGTCAGCCAAGAAAAACAACAGTAGTTGATGACAGAAATATTGTAAGAATATTGTAAGAGCTGTGAAAAAAACCCCAAAACATCAGTAAGTGACATCACCAATGACCTCCACAGTTCAGGGGTGAAGGTATCACAATCCAATGTTTGAAGAAGACTCAGAGAGCAGAAATATAGAGGCTTTACACAAAAATGCAAGCCACTCATCAGTAAAAGGATTCACAAGGCCAGATAGAAATTTGCAAAAAAGTACAGAGATGAGCCACAAACGTTCTGGAAGATAATCTTACAGACTGATGAGACCAAGATTAATCTCTATCAAAGTGATGGAAAGGCAAAAGTGTGGAGAAAGAAAGGAACAGATTATGATCAGAAGCACACAAGCTCGTCTGTGAAGCATGGTGTAGGTAATGTCATGGGTTGGGAGTGCATGGATGCTTCTGGAACAGGCTCATTAATATTTATTGATGATGTAACTGATGATGGTAGCAGCAGAATGAATTTTGAAGCGTGCAGAAACATTTTGTTTGTTAGTTTACGGAAAAATGCATCCAAATTAATCTGGAGTAATTTTGTCATGCAGCAGGACAATGACTCAAAACACACTGCCAACAAACCAAAAGAATTTACAGGTAAAAGCCAGTAAATTAGAATATTTTGAAAAACTTGATTTATTTCACTAATTGCATTCAAAAGGTGTAACTTGTACATCATATGAATTCATAGCACACAGACTGATGCATTCAAATGTTTATTT
>JARVJO010000125.1:10564657-10587298 GCA_031762555.1 Cynodonichthys magdalenae | reverse complement strand
CTGCATGCTGAGCTGTTCTGAAATGGCCGCAATGAGCTTCAAAGCACAGTGTGGCCAAATTTGAAACTGTATCAACCTTTTTCATTTGTCCAAATCCTGATCACAATTTCAACCCCGAGTGAAAACATCTACTAATAACATAATTAATTCTTAAAGTGATATCTAGAAAATGAGAACTCTGATGGGAGATTAATTTGTGGTCAGTTGATTCAGAATGATTCAGCCTCCAAATCTGATTTTTTTTTAAATACATTCCACCCCACATCAGCAAATGTTGGTAAGACAAAAAAAAAACAATTAAACAAATTGGAAACATAAACAAACAGACAGCTAGCTAACTAACGAGAGAGTCGGATAGTGTTCCCAATCAAAAGAAAACTACAGTGAAGAGGTTTATTTTATAGCTGTGATACTAAATGTCTATTAAACATGGATTTTTGGGGTATTTTATATCTGAAGGCACTGAAAGAACACTGTGTTTGAACAGTTCACCAGAAAAAACGCCGCTGCTGGAAAACATTAGCTGAAGCTCTAAAGGGACTGAAAATAAAACATCCCCCCACATTAGGCTTTCTGTAAATACTTAATGGTCAATTTAACTATTTTATAACTCTGCTTCCAAGAAATTCTTAATTTATAATGAAAGCAATAACTTTCTGCTCCAGTTGACTAAATAAGTTTTTTGACTGATTTGTCAGTTAATCAAAAATGGACACCATAGGCATCAGGCAGTTGGTCACTTTCCTCATTATTGGCTCGACAAGGGGGAAAGAAAAACGACAAAAAAAGAAAAAAAAAAGAATAGAGCCAAATGAGCACTTTCTTAGATGGATGTTTGGGGCCATCCAAGGCTTCAAGCTTTGAACATCTACTTTGAATGTTCTGCTGGCAGCTCATGAAGGTGGTGGCACCCATCTAGTCTTTATCTAGGCCACCGGATCGGCAGCTGGACCCATCTGGCCCTGCTCTCTCCTCTCCTCTTTATTTTTTATTTTTTTGTCCCCACAACATACACACATGCACATGTGTGGACGCACACAAAATCCATCATGTATACACATCCACCAGCTGTTGTGGATTACGAAAGAACAAGTGCTGTATTTTCTGACTTACGCCCAGCGATGGCCTTGCCCTGGATGTGACCCAGCACAAAAGCACAGGCTTGTTTATCTCTGCATGCAGTAATACCGCAGACTCGGTTCAGATGCACACTAGTTACTAGCAACAGAGGAAAAATTGGTAAATTGTGAAATACTTGAAGTAGCACAAAATATGTCAGTGATGTCACCAAAACAGGATTATTTTGAAACAGTGCCGTTTCCTCTCCTTCACCTTCACCCAGCTTAACTCCCTTTCACATATTGATCTTGCGCAATGACCCTCCAACTGTCCCACTGCCCAATCTCAGCTTCATCTTCATTATTCTCTTTAATGCCACAGACTCTCTGTGGCATTCTGCCTGCTGGTCCCACCTCAACTTTCATGGCGCATCAGAAAGTAACTGAAATCAGACACTTTGTAATAACTGATCACTTCTGAGTAAGATAGTTAAAACTGTCACTCGAGTACCCAGCTGAGGCTTTAAAAGCTTAACATATTTTGAAAGAGAGATGAGTGTGTGTGTGTGTGTGTGTGTGTGGGGGGGGGGGGGTAACTGAGGAAAGCCCACCAAATGCTATCTCACAACTGCGTTAAACTATTCCATCTTATCCCTGAAGCATCCTGGCTCCAGCTGGGATCAAAGAGTAGTCTTGATGACTGAGAGGGGAGTGCATATTACTGCCTTAAACTGCAGTGTCTCACATGTGCCGAGCCATTCATTCCATTAATGCGTATCGTGGAAAAAAAACACATCATCCTGTTTGGTGTTGCACACTAAGCCTCGATGCAATACAGGAGAAGATGCACTGGAGTCCAGAAAGCCACTGCTACTCTTCATTCTAGTGCTCTGTCATGATGTTATGATGACGATAATTTATGTTGCTATTTTTTGTTGTTTACTGGACAAAATGTCTCATATCTGCGTGCTCCCAGGAACAGCGGTAAACTGTGTAACCCTGTCATTATGTAAGGCTCCAAAATGCACCACTTTGCCACATACGCACAATTCAAAAGAAGGAATAAAAAAAAAAAAGACTTCACATCTTGCTCTGGTTTTATTCATTTCAGGCAGCCTGTGACAGGTGTTTTATAGGGAGGAGCGCTGTTGTTGTGGATGTCCTATCAATGATTCAATGCAGCACATCAGATGGAAGGGAGAGACAGAGAGAAAGATGTCTCTGCCTGGATGTTCGGAGGGGAACTTTCAATATATAATTCACAGAGTTTGTCTGACGGGCTAGGCGAGAGCGTGATGGATGTTCTCGCAGTCTGGTGAAGACTCAGCGTTCTGAAACCCTGGCTCTCTTAGGTGCCTTTGAATCTGAACTTACATTGCCAAATACCCCTTTATGATCTTTGATCTTGTACTGTAAGGATCTCTTCATCCCTATTCTATGCTGCTGAAGTACTGACGTACTCCGCACACAGGTTCATGCACACACCCCCAGAGACAGAAAACGGCCTCACACACTTAAAAAATTCAGCTTCCTCCAATGAACTTAATAACACAGCAGCTTGATTCAGATTTAACTAATAAAAGCACCTTATCCTAGACCAAAATAATATTTATTACTGGCAGCCATGAAGACTATAAATGTGTTTACGCTCTACTGATTTTATTGATGCAGCACATTAATTAAAGTATGTCTGCTGACTGCTAGTGGATTTTGCTACAATTCCTCAAGCAAAAAATAAAATAGAAAAAAATTGACAGCTAGTATGAAATAAATGTCACTTCTGTCCACAATTTAAAAAAACTGAAAAAAGCTGCAACTTGTGTTTGTATGTTTGTGTTAATCGGCAGGCTGAGGCAACAAATCCATAGGACAGAACCATGTGAGATGGCAGATTAGGGGAATATGAAAACACACTTTGGAGTGAGCGCTTTTGTCTTGTTATCTTTGGAAGCGAGTTGACATTATCCCCGTGGATAAGGTTTTACCATGCATGGATTACGGCATGAGACAAGCTGTGTACACCCCCAGGAAAATAATATGAGAGGACCTTAGTCAATCTCTGTCTCCACTCTGCCTCCTTGTCTTGCTATTCATCAGGGCTATGATCAGCATACCTGTGGCTTCTGACACAGTGTTTGGAAATAATGGCATCTGCTGTATGCTCACAAGGGGCACTGGGCTATCTTTCACAGCATATTGAACAATCAGGTAGACAAACACCCCAACATTATGCTGTGGAGTCTTTTACAATAGGATAAATTCCCACATAGATGTTCTATGAAGCAACAAAGCATTGTATTTACAAATAGCACCTGGTGTGAAAAGACAATGATTGAGGTAAAATGAGCCCAATCTTAAATGAGTAGAAAAATAAATGAATTTAAATAGAAACAGATGTGCATTGGAATTGTCTCTTATCTCCCTTAATCATAGAAAAAGTGTAGACAATTTTAGTTTACAATAAGTAGGGTTCTCCTAAACTCTACATGCTGAACAATCAGATCAGTTAAGAACAAATATAAAACACTTGTTCTGCCACACAGACTTGTACTCAACTGTTTCAAACTTTATGCACAATAGCACAAATGTTGCTATTTTATATTGTAATGTATCACCATTGTCGAGTTGCATCGTATCATTTTGTATTGTGTAATGCTAAATTAATTTGCATCTATTGTTACTGTACTTCATTGTATCAAATTGTATTGCATAGTATGGCCTGGTATAAAATAGTATGTTGTTGTACTGTATTTCATGTGAATGTATCACACACTCCTGTCTTGTATCTTGCACTTTGTGATCAATTGTTATTTACTTTTAACAGTAAGAGAATCAACAAGTCTCTATTCAGCATGTGTCTTGCTCCAGCATTGTAAACACAATGTTTTTCATTTAAGAAATGTAGAACTGTTTCAAGGGTACTTCCTTGTTTACTAGGACATCATATCTGGGGTGTGACCAGGTTTTATAAAACATTTTAATGACTCGTGATGAGTGCCATTTTGTCCCCTCGAACAGAATGGACCACAGCGCTGTGATAAACTTTATGTGTGTGCGAATAAACATTCAAGGCTGAGTACTGGACCGGTTTCCTGCACCTGATTCTCATTGTTCATTATTCCTTTCACTCCCTTTTTTAAAGTTTTGATCAGAACTCAAACAGCATAATATTGAGTGTTTTTATATAAATAAGAAATAACCATGATAACGTTTATATGAGATTGACTTTTACACTGAGATATGAGTGAAAAATAATATGAGATGTCATAAAAACAGTAGCTAAGCATGGAGTTATACAGTGTTGTGAACAGAGGAAACAGAACGCTATATGGAGGGGAAAAAAGCAACATGCTGGATAACATGAATGTGGAACAGTTATGATCCTGTGTAATTTCCTTGAGAACTCTTGAGGTAGTGATGACACAGGCTAAAATGGACTGGTGAAAGATATTCTTATCTTTTCCGGTACACTCATCAGATAAGAGCTCTCATTGGCTGGTATTCATTATGTCAGCAAAGGTAAGTGAATGACAAATGGTTTAAAAAAATCACACCAATATAGAAGAGAGCAGAGAGAGAGAGGGACAATGAGGGCTTAAAATGGAGAACAGGAAGATGAGAATAATAATAAGAAAGGCTAACTATAGAGGCATGAATGTCAGTGGGAGGGAAGCATGCAAAAGAAAGGTGACCTCCAGCTCCACCCCCACAATCCACCTCTCCATCTCAGCCACAGCACTGTGGCACATTTCCTATCACTGGGGGTGGCAGCAAGCCACACGTTTTAGTGAATCAATCCGAATGCCACAAACCTCCACAATCCACCCTTTCCTGCAGACTCATGTACCCAGATGCTTTGTGCAATGTAGGATCAAAAGTTATTGTCTCTATCCTCAGTCAAAAGTCACATGCTCACACTTGTCTGTGCTAAAAAGGTTAAATAGAGTTTAGAGACATTGACTCAACATGAACCAAAAAAAAAAGATCATGTGACTTCAAATTATACACCTAAACTCCCTTTTTAGAAACCCATAAAAGGACTTCGAGCTATTGAAATTTTTTTCAGAACAGTAAAGAAATTATTATACAATCATTCCGGCCATCATCTATCCAGAATGGACCCCATCTATCCCAATGAATAGGTGGGAATGTGAGCTAACCTAAATTACAAATGGCACTGTAGCTGTTGCCATTCGTCGTCTCCTGGCCAGCAAAGATGGGCTATTATTAGATTCACCGTATTCCACCGAAAACCTGCCTCAAAGCCATCACCGCTGACACCGCCAACCCCCCCCCCCCCCATTTCAGTCTTATTCGTTTGCAAATTGATAACGGAACCAGAGACCCCACAGGGTCCGTAATTCAATATTGGGGATCTAACAGTCCCAGATCAGATATGATAGAGTGTAATCCTCTCTGCACTGCCACGGCCACATGCATTAATATAACTCAGAGACTCATGAACTATCAGCAAGTCGCTATATTCTCTGCAGATAAATGAAGGAATCAAGTAATATATGAATGAATGAGTGATGGGGTTTCGAGGATAGGTTTATACGGCAGTAATTGAGTACCCGCTGTGGCAGACTAGTGGGCTTGAAAGCATGTGATTGAAATGAGTGCTAGTGAGTACTCCCTCAGCACAAACACACATTTCACCACTATGCAGCTCTTAAAATCATTCTTTGCCAAGACAACTCCCAATTCCGTGAATTTGAAAGGAGATGAAGTGGAGGAGTCATGTTCGGACAAAATAATGATCCTGCTGTTTACTTTCAATTAGGTTTGTTTCTTTCCTCGGGCTCAGAACACCTTCATTTCTCTGTGGAAACATTAGCTACAATTAACCCTGCGGGGGCAGATAATGCCACATTAGTGAAAAGACGTGAACCAAAACAAGCTTAATGTGAACCCTATAGGTCTGGTTTTACATCTATGGACTTGTCTTTTTCTGTGACACGTTCTCTACTGGACCAATTGCCATACGCTAAAATCCTACCGTATGAATGTGCCATTAGACCCCCTATAGGATTTTCTTTTTCCAAGTATTTTTTTTCAAGTAAAGCCTCATCAATTATTCACACTTCTAGCAAGACATATTCCACATGTTTCTCTTACATTGCATTAATATTTCAGTTCAGGCCCCCTCTAATCCCACACCCTATCTCTTCTTCTTGTTGCCACTTCCTGGAGGACATCTTGTCTAAATCCCACTGTGACATTGGGAAGCACTAAAATGGCCTCAATTAGGATTTACACCATTCCACGTGTCTAACAATAAACTATACCCAAAGAGTCAAACTTCACTTACAAGTATTTGATATGCATCACAGGATATCCACTTCAGCAGTGATGCCATGTCCATGTTGTACATGCATATACTGTTTAACATACACTGCATTTAAGCAACAGTTCAGATTTCTTTTTAAATGAATTTCTGTGAAAATGCTATAAGCAAATATTATCTTACCTATTGTACATAGGTAGCTATAGATTAATGCTGATTGGATTGAGTGAGTGAGGCTAAAACCAAAGTCGATCACTGATGTCTGAAAACTCCCGTTTTTAATAGAAATGCACTATTACGCATCTTTACATCAATTTCACATTATGTAATCAGTTTATTTAGAATTCTACCATTATATGCAAGTGAAAATAGTGGCAGCTGCAGATAACTATAGCACGTCCACCTGGAGTTTTATTTCTAACAGAAGAACAGTGCTATGCTAAACCAACGGCATTAAAAATGTTTAAACAATAGCATTTATATAAACCACTATAAACATTTTGAGACTTGGATTTGTTTTAAGTTGATTGAAACCCACTGCAGTCTTGGTTCAGCTCAAACTAACCATAAGCTCAAAATTGTCATTACCTGTTCACAGAACTAGACTTTTAGAAATCTGAACGATCCTTTTAAAATGTATAATTTTACCAAGAACTGCTTGAATAAAAAAATTATAAAATCTAGCCCTAGCATTTGAGGTCTTACACTGTATTTACAATTAAAATGAAAAATAGAAAAATAGTTTAGTCATGATAGGTTCAAAGTATTCGATTTCTAATAAGCATATCTGTAAAGTCTTTACTGTGTTATCTGTGGAACACAACTGATCAGAAAAGAAAAACTAGTGATCGTTGAAAGCATTTGTTCCCATGACTTTTAGCTCCCCAAAAAGTCAATTGTTACATCCAGCCGTGGTCACTGTTTGCCAGTTTAACTTGAAGAAGAGATATGTTTACACTGCCTTGGAGGACGTTGTTGCCTAAGAGGCTCAACTCAAGGATCAAATGTCCCTAATGCTAGAGAGGATGACATGTAACGACTACCCAAGGCTCCAAACTCAAATGTCACGCAGGACGGCTCTGAGCTGGACAACTAGACCAATGTCATGCATGTTATCACAGTTTCACCTTACTGTGTCTAAACAATTAGCACTTTCCTTTTATTGACCCACCAGTGCTACCTTATCTGGCATCCTCTGGAGCAGCACTATGCATTATGGCAACATGAGATGATAAATATTGGACAAAAAGCTAATTCGGTACCAGCTGTCCTGTTACAAAAACAATTTACGTATTTTTACTATTCTGATGTCCTTTTTGTCAAATACTTGTGTTTTATCCAAAATGGATAAAAGTGGAGTGGATTATTTTTCAAACCCAAAGTCAAACAGTCAAAAATTAACTGAAATCAACTTGAAATATGTACATCTTTACTTATGCTTATTACTTATGTTTTATGTTAAATCATTCACGGACACTTTTATGTAAAAGGTTTTCCTTCAGCTGCTTACTTCTGTAAGGGTCACCACTGTGTCCAAACCCACATTAAAGATGCAGCAATTGTTTTTTTTATGCTATATGCTTATCTTGACACAGTCTGAATGCAGGATTACAAGAACACAGCACCGATCACCAAGCCACAGCAGCTCCAAACGTATATGATGTACTGCATATTATATATCAGTATATTATATTAGAGCTCTCAGTGATTTACATTTTCTGCTGAATTAGTTCTGTACAGGACACATTCCGAAGACATTGTGGTGACAGGAATGACGTGAAATACAGATAATACCTTGAGGGCAATCTGCATAAAAATGAGGGAGATAATAATAGAACAGGTAGAGTGGTGGTCAGAGATATGCAAAATGTCTGGCCAATGCTCATTTACTCAACTGTCGTGTCTATATGACTTTACCTTGCCGCTGGATGCTATTCCAGAAGCAGACTATCATGTTTTTTTTTAGTCTTTGCCCAATAAATCCTTGTATTTCTTCTTTGTATCCAACACACCCAGTCCCTGTCATGCTTCCTTTCATTCTTTCTCTCTTTCCCTCCACCAGCTGTCCTTACTCGAGCCTCTCTCCCTCCCTCTTCCTCATTGATTCCTCGAGGGTCAGTGAGTTGAGCACAGCACTAGCAGTGGAAAGGGCATGAGATCATTTGCCACAAAATTTCAAACATTCAGTGTGCAGTCGCTCTTGGATAATTTGTCTGCAGGCGAACCCCTGCTGAAGACACAGATTTATTCTGCTTTGTAATTGGTGCCCATCAGTGTCAAGTGTCCGTGCTATCTAGATGTTCAAGGCCAAGGCTGCAGAATGCCGAACACTTTTATTCATGCGCATGTGAAAAGTACAAGCGCTCATTTTTGGGGGTGTTTGATGAATCTAAAATATGCCGACTTTGAAGGAATTGTTATGGCTTTGTTTGTTTTAGGAGAAACAAAATTCAATAAAAATCATTCAATAAATAACCCTCAGACTTTCAGCAAAATAGAATAAAGAAAAGATTAAAAACTATGAAAACCAAAAATTGCAAGAACCTTGTGCCTGACAGAGAATTTTTTTTCTAAAGTTTCTTACAAGAATACAAAAAAGATTTTTTTTCCCTGCCATGTTATAAAGATAAAACCCACCTTTTTTTTTAATTATCTAATTAAAAACATGATATTGCTGTGAGGCTAACCTTCTTTTCTGGCATTTCGAGCCTCAAAAACTCCTTGTAGAAACAGCCTTAGGTAAAATGTCCCTTTAGTAACTCAAGACCTGAACTGATAGGAGCTAAGGCTTGAGAACTCGCCTTCCAACTAAGAAGATATTTGCAAATGGGTGCAGCTGCACACGCTGTGCAGAACCAGCCCTGTTGAGCCAGCTTCGGCGAACAAACAGAGCATGTCTCTGGAGAGACAGAGAGGCCTCTGAGGCTGTCTGGCAAATCTCAGTCTGACCTCCCTGGAGAGAGAGAAACGAAGAGAGAGAGGCAAACTGGATTTATATCTTTGTTTTTAATCCCCCCCCTTACACGCTCCACCGGTCCTACAGTGGTACTTTACGCAGCCTTCGTATATAGCCAGGGAAAAAACAACAACAAACAAACAGCAAAAACACGGAGCTCGCATGACAAGAAAAGCATCCTATTCTTTTTCCTGTCTCATCAGAGAAAACAATCGCCTGTGGCGCTTAGGGCAAAGCAAATGACAGGCTTGCGACTTCACATCTGTAATAACATAGGACTGCTATTCATACTGAGATGTCATTTCGTTTCAGCTGCAGAAATCAAGTTGACACTGTTGTTTTATCGGAGATGCTTGATTATGGCAAAAATCGAACTTGCAATTGATTAACTCAGGGTTTTTTTATTCGATACTGAGAAAAAAAATATGAAATGGACATCCCAGGGTATACTGGTCAGAAACAAGGTCAAAACTAGAGGGTGTGTTTGAACACAAATCCTCTCTTGTGATGATAACCACCAATCCCTACCAAACACTGCGTCGGCCCTCCAACAGGGGAGATAAGAGGGCATGGAAAGGGGTGGGAAGCCTGCACAGCTTGAAAGACCTTCACGGGGTCCACAGGAAAACGAACAGCAGGTCAAGGCATCCCGGGGCTTGAGCTGACAACCAACCTAAACTTCAACCAAGCAGATTTTAAAAGATGACCTGTTGAGGGGGGCTGCATCCATCTGGAGTCAAAGAAGAGCAAACCGACCCTGCTACGGGTTAACAAATCAAGTCAGGACTTCCTCTGCATGGTGACAAAAGACTTCATAGTCTCTGCTGAATTTAATTAAAACTGTATTTAGAGTGTTTTGATATTGAATATCTTATTTTCATCATCATTGGAAGCTTAAATAATACATAACGTTTTAATTAATTTGAAAGTTCTTCATCTAACCAGTTTTTGTATCTTGAGTCTTTCTGTGTTTACCATAGTAAGCTACCATCCCAAAGGTCAACAGCAGGAATAGTAAAGACGTTCATTTGAGTCCATTACAGCAATTTGTCTGTATGAAGATTTAATAAATATAATGGTTTTACATCTATGACGAATGAGTCTGAATTAAAAAAAAAAAACTAATATGGTGAGTTATTCATTGGTCAACACATCGACATACTGAGGGGGATTAAATCACAAGATGATCATGTTCAAATACTTGTATTATTTTAGTAGAAACAGTAATTCAGGAGTTCCGTATCCCATATCTTGGTGATAAAGGTTTTGTGTAGATGCTTAGATGTTTAGGTTTATTATGGACAAAATCCCATTGATCCTTTTTCTGACAACAGCAAAGTAGCACTTACATTGTGGCCTCGTTTGTATGAGTTGTTTGTTCATCAGTCTGCCCAAAATGTAACCATATCTACAAACATAGGCTGTTTAAAGAGCTCGCTACACACATATTTGTTTATTAGCTTTACATAGAACATTGCTTTGCAAGTTCTGAGCTATTGCTTTAAAACAGATCAAAAGTTATTTGTGTAATTGTTTTATTAAAAAAAGAATAAATAAATCTGATTACTACCAGTCACAAAAAAATCTATTCAACCAGTATAATAAAGAGGTCTAACTCAAATGTCAATAAGTAACAATCTAAACCCAATGTGGCACAACTGTAGGGTTTAAATGCCCTACCTGCACAGCTGTTTCAGGTAAATATCTTTTGTTTCTCTCAGCTGATTTGCAGCAGCCTCACTTGCTTTCATGCATTCTCTCTCTTCCATATCCTCGCGCAGATAGAAGACGTTTCCTTTGTGTAAAAGGTGTTGATGCAAAATGTGGAGCTTCCCACACATTAGGGTGCTCACTGACTCGGCTGTTTCCCCAGAAACAGCCACCGATTTCACCCAAGAACAATAACATCTTTGAATTGCTCGACAAAAAATTGCACTGTGACTGTTTATTCACAGGGCTGGAAATGGGCTAGTGATATGTGCACGGAATTACAACCACTTTTCACCAAGGAAGATTTTCTCACAGCTGAGAAGCGAGTTGAATGGGCCGAAAGCCAACGCGAGCGCCCCATGGTTTCCCCAACAGGCATTCATTGTCCACTGCTCCATTTGCCATTTATGTCCCTACTTTTGAGGCAAAGGGGTTTGCAGGAGACTAGATTCAGATACGTAACAACATCGAATGGAGAAAACCCAAATGATAGATTCATGAGTTGGAACACATGCTACACGCTTGTCTTGTGTGTTCACAAGTGTGCCAGTTTTTTTTGTGCAACTGCCCATATGCTCATAAATGTGAGCTGAGGAGCTAAGTAAATGAGAAAGAGAGAAAGCACAAAAGAAAAAGCAAAAATAGATGGTGGAATACAATGACAGAGAAAGCTGACACAATAACCACAGGGAAACAAAAAGAGTTGGGGGGGAGAAAAAGAGGAAGAAGGAAGACAAAAGAACAAGGTAAAATATACCTCTATCCCCAATGGACACAGCTTGTCTGTCTTTGAGGACACAGTCTCATTTAGATCTTACAAAAAAGCGGAAGTAATGAAGAGAAAGGAGGAGGAAAAATAAACTCTTTTATAACCTTTGAGTATATTTGTTGTGCATATTACCTGAAACCAGGGCTGATGCCTTAGCACGAGACATAAAATAGGTTACGACTTAGCTTTGAATAGAAACAAAC
Source organism: Cynodonichthys magdalenae (assembly GCA_031762555.1). NCBI lineage: Eukaryota > Metazoa > Chordata > Actinopteri > Cyprinodontiformes > Rivulidae > Cynodonichthys > Cynodonichthys magdalenae. Next base: position 10,575,315 of record JARVJO010000125.1, on the reverse strand, counting down.
GCACCTGAAGCCATGTTTTACAGAGCGTTTCATCATCAGAAGAGACATTTTCTGAGTATCGTTTTAAATATGCTCCATTACACAACTCTATAGTGTGTTTCATGCACAAAATGGAGGTTATACAAGTAAAAATAAACACCAGAAGGGTTGTGTTAATACAATAAAGGGTACTCTTTGTGACCTAACTGCTTGAAACAACTTTAATTCTTGTCACTAGAAAGATCACCTCTATAGCAACAGTTCTACAGTTTCAAGGTATTTACATAATTTGTACCCTTCTAACCCAAAACATTATTAACTATTACATAAGACATAGTTCTTCAGTGGTTTCAAGCTATAAATCATCAATTGTCACAAACAGAAATTAATGTCTATGAATGCTTGATAACACAGGGATTTCAAATATTTTGACAAAAGAAAAAGGCACAGAAAAACGAAAACTAAATTGCTAAATTCTTTATTGTAATAAAGATACTGAGCTTGTGTAAAGATGTTTTTAAGAACACAATGTTAGCATAACCTATCCAAAAATGTCCTTGGTGCTATAAGGAGTCATTTTGTGCAATTTAAAACAGAACCAAGAGTTTATAACTTTGATTAGATTCTGTGTTCTGGTAAAACAAATTTCAAAAAAATGTCTTGTTTGGGTTTATTTTATCTATTTTATTTTTTTTTACTAACTGTTTGAACACTTTAAGATTATTCACATTTTTTTTTCGTCTCCCTAAAGCAATCATTCAGATCTTTTGAAGTGGGGTTCCGTGGAAAGGTTATGAACAATTAATAAATCACCTGTTGTGCATAGCTCTTTGAACTGCCTCAGGTTAGAGAAAAATAAATTAGTTTTGACTGGACTGACAAGCTGAGAGATAGCATGAGTGGGGCTAAGACCAAAGAGCACTGTTGTTGTTTTAAGACAATTCAAAGGCTCAAATATTCAGAAAAATAAAAAATATAAAATATATTTTATCAACCTTAATATCATCTTCATTTCCACATTAAAACGGTATTCTGACAGAACAATTATGAAATTCCTGGAAATGCCACAGGCTGCAATAAAAGTGCTACAACTAGTGTTTGTTTCCATTATTGCCTTTGCAAACTATCATTCAGTCATGTGTAAATAACTATAAATAAATACTGAGTTTTGCAAGAACTTCTAGAAAAAAAATCAATTAAATGGTTATAACGATGGCAGCAATTGCGCTTTGTTCTTGATCCCTTTTTAAACTAACTGTTCAAAGTGTTATCTATAACAGGTAAGATATGAATACTTCATAACTTTGCCACACAACCCCACTTCAAAAGATCTTAACTACTACAGTAACATTTAAATTAAACTGAGAAACATGGAATTCCAAATTAATGACCAAAAGTAGTCTCCTGTTGACTTTAAACTCGAGGAGCTTCACACATTCGTTTGGTAGTTTTGAAGTTTCACCTCCTGACTCTGATTTACACAGAAATGCATGAAATAAACCCACTGCCTGTGGTGTCAGCCTGGAGACTTGCCAGAAACATAAGCCTACAGAGAAAATTGCTTTTATATTTGAAAGCTTTTATTAACAAAGAACCGCTTCACTAAGTATGCTTTAGCACGTGAGGGCTCTGGCCTTTTATAGTGTACAGCACAAACAGATGCTTCCTGATGTTCGCACAAGGGAGCCGCTCGCTTTGGCAGCTCTCAGCTGTTTGGCAGCTCTTTGGCAAGTGATATAATTGACTCTGGAGCAGGAGATTATTTTGCAGGAGGAGTTTAAGACTGTCTGTGATCATAAAGAGCTAGCTAAGCTGAAAATATTTAGCCCCGAAAGATGAAGAATCTGTCCCTTGATCGCAGTGTGTTGCTGCAATCGATACCACTGATACAACCAACTGATAAGCAAGAGGGATAGTACGTAGTGAACTGAAACGTACACAGGAAATGTAGAAAAATGAAGGTTTTGGTTTTCATATGAAAGGGATAAGCTGGTCATTAGGGAAATGATGTTCTGTCAAATAGTTATCAATAGTTAGTACTTTATCAGCCATATCAATATAGAGCAAAGTATGGAGGAAAACAGCTAAAGTCCTTATCCAGGCTAGGCCAATGGCTAGCCAAATGATGTTGATGTGATGTTGATTTTTTTAAGAGTTTAAAACAGTTATTTTTCAAAAAACAAAATGTTATATGAAAGTAGAGTTCATCAGCAAATACTAAACCTTTATACATTTGCATTGCATTATTTATTTATTTTGTGTGTTTCTCAAACAATATTGCAACACAAATTGTGTTTTGAGCATAGCAGACCATGCTCACAGGGGGCCAGATCTTGTGTCAAGCTGGCACTGCTGGCTGACTGCTGCCATTGCAAGTGCTTTGTCAGCCAGATGTGGGCCAGGTCTGGCAACGATGGCTCTGTTTTTAAGATGGCATGCCACAACTGGTGGCCCAGTTGTGGTTTGGTTTATGTTGTGTTGGCCCGTGCATGGATCATCTCTGACAAACCACACCTGGACCAACAAAGTACCATCATTCCTTGCAGTATCTGGGCCAAGTGTTATTGCCTTGTGTGGGCCAGAACTGGGCCAGGCAAATTTCGCTATGTGAGTTATGTATTTGCCAACTGTGTTTAAAATGCAAATTTTGCAGTCCACTGGGATTTGAGTAAACTTTTGGACTAACAAGACATTAATGTAGTGTTTGTTCAAACCAGTATGTTGTTTTTGAGAAAAGGTTGTTTTATAAGCCAGAAAGACAAGAAAGACTCCCTATTCTCCACACTCTGTGCTCTTATGTTACAGCTCAAAGCACCAACTTTTGATGACTAGTTGACAAAACATTCCTTCACAATTGACCAGACAGTAACCTCTAACAGTTATTTGTGTGTTAATGAAGAGATATTTTAATTCACTGCCATGTTAAATCAATGTATATAAAGCTAGGGTAAAAATACAACTTGTGAGTCAAAGACTAGTCATTTCAGCTCAGTTATATTCACCATCACTACACTCCCATCATGCCCCACCCACACAACTCAAAGAAATTCTGCTGGGTGTTGAGAACACGTTCCTTGAAGAATTAACAATCCCGAAGCCTTCTTCCTTTACACAATACAAAATATGCAAAATTCACAGCTCCCCGGCTTTATACCCTCTATCTCCCTCAAGCCTTTCCCTTACTTAGCCCTCTCCATCTGCTGTTTCTCTTCTTCTTGCAGCTCCCACTCCTGATTCTCCTGCTTTGTTATGCTCCTCGCATCCGAGTCCTTCATTCGCCATCCTCTTTAACTTTGCTGTTTTTCAAAGGCTTTCTCTTCCTTTTTCTACCATTTCTATTCAAATTCTGCTTGTCCTCTGATACCTTATTCTCTTCCCTGTATCCATCTTACTTTCCCTGTGAGCCGCTCCCACACCCCACACCACCACCTCATCCCCTATATCTCCCCGCAGTGTAAAGCAGTACCTGCGACACTCTGCTAAATAGGATATGTGGCCTTGCTATATCTGATTCCTCTAGACCAGAGGTGGGAGCTAACCTTTCTCCCACCTCGACACCTTACAAGCTACCGCTGTTTGTTTTTCAAAGCTTAAATATGATGTCCTTGATCACATTTGCAGAGCTTTTAAATCTGGCAGACAAAACAAAATATAATCCATGAGATGGGGGCCTCGCTTTCAGTGGTACTTTAACCACTGTGAAGAAAAAAAAGAAAAAGGAAACTCCTCTGGAGGTAAGATTCATATCGGATTAATGCACAAGTGAAAGATAAAGATGAAAGGGGTGAAAGTCTGAGAATATCCCCTGATATCAGCTTGGGCTAATGAATACGATTAATATTAAGCTACTGGAGTATCCACTTTCCTTGTAGATAAAAATAGAAATATTTAAATATGTTCTCTGAGAATAAGCTATAACCAAGTCAGTCAAAAAATAAGATGTCTTTATCCAAGCATAAAAATATACAGGCAATAGTTGATTACTGCTGTGAAACACCATTCTCACAGCAATAAAGGCCCAAGAGCTCTTCTGATACACTTATCACCAGTTCTGTATGTAACCTCATACAACTGTGCTCACTCATACGAGAACATTAACCTAAAAAGTGAACTTACGTGTTCTGAAGCGGTGGTGTGGGCGTGTGGCTGGGCCCTTTCCTGGGCGCCCAGGATTCCAGCGTGAAGTGGGCTTCATCGGTGCAGCCGGCTGGAAGGTGGTTGGCTGCACCTTGGGAGTGCTCTTTGCAGTAGCCGTGCTTGTGGTGGACGCCGTGGTGCTACTGGTGGGAGAAGTCTGTCCTGGCTTGGGGTTGGCAGCTCCATTACGTCCAGTGGCAGTGCTGCTTCCTTTTCTGACGGTGCTGCGAGGGGTGACCTCCTTAACACTGGGCGGTGGAGTGAGGCGGGTGGCACGTGTGGCAGAGGTGGTAACCACAGTCCCGCTAATGCGAGTGCCAACCCGATTGTGCAGGTGCGGGGCACGATTGCTGTCTCCACTGGCATTGCTGCCGTTTGCTGAATGATTTGCTGGTGGACCCGATCGAGTTCTTGGCGCCGGAGCCGTGCCATCCGCTGCAAGTGGCGTGGTTGTAGACACCAAAACAGTTGTGGATGCAGCTAACATGGTGGTGGTTGTGGAAATGTCAGGCCCCTTGGGCATGGCACTGGGTTTAGAGAGAAAAATAGGGTCCTGTCCAATGCTACCTTTGGGGTCCACCAGATCAGTGGGAACATAGTCTTGGACAGAGCCCACCACAATCCATTTCAGCAGCATGAGACTGAGTCCCAGTCCCACAAAGCCCATGACCAGGGGGACAGCACAGAGCCAGGTCTGCTGGCGAGGCCACACGGCACACGGGCCACAGCGTAGAGGCCCTGGGGCTCGAGGAGACGCTTCTTCTGCCCCTGGCTCCTCCAGCGTCATGGGTGCTAGAGTGCTTGAACCCGAGCGCTCATTCATCTTGCCTTTTCTTTATTTTATATTTTTTTAGAGGATTTAATACGTCAAACAGGTGGCCAGATGATGCAGGGGCATGTGCAAGGAAGGAGGTGGGGTACCAAAGTAGTGCCGCTATGCATTTTGAGCAAATACACCAAAAACCTAACCTACTCATGTACGTATGTAAAACCTACAAGCAGACACATCACAGTCACTCTAATTAAAAGCTGTTACAGAACTCCAACACATTCCCAAGCAACATAACCTACACTCCCTCTGGCGGACAAGAAACCAAGCACACACACACAGCCATACATACACACGCACACCCACACACACATACACGCACTGAAAGTCACTCACTCATAAACACACGACAATATTCACACTTCCCATGAGCTCACAGGTTACAAACAGGTGAACAAGGTGGATGGAGGGGGGTGGTCGGGGGAGGGGCTCTTTAACGAAGCGGTTAAAAATCCCAAGATGCTTCACTCCCTTGTTGAAAAGGCGTTGCAAAAAAAGGGAGACAGAAAAAAGAACGCAGGAGAATATCGATCCGTGGCGTGCTGAGGTTCAGACTGGAGCTGTAAATCCATGTGCGCGTGCAAAGACTCCGGCTTCTCCTTTTCTCAATCGGTTGATTATCGGCCGCGTGAGGTCCTTAAAATACAAACCAAACACTGCTTCCCCGGCGCTGTCGGTCTCTTAGGTGTCATAGGAGTTCTGTTAAATACACATATACGTGTTGAGAGGAAGATAAATGCCTTTTTGCCTTTATCACTTGGCAGTATTTTTTTTTTTTTTTTTTTTAGAATGGGTCCAACTTTACCTCGTTTGGTCCCCCTACCCCTCCCTGCAGCGGGCAGTAATCCAAGAGCCACACACCTGAAACAGCGGGTCTGATTGGGAGGGAAGAGGCTGTTCGTAAATCCAGCTGTTTCCAGGTCCAGTTTCTGCGCTGCTGTTGATGATGATGATGGTGACGGGCTCCTGAGCTGTCCGTCACGATGGTGGGGTGGGGGCCCCCCAAAACATGTAAAAAAAAATAAAAAAGGAGAGATGCCTTTACGCTCCTTTTACAGTTCTCTGCATTCCCACAGAGCAGCAGAAGGGGTGACGGAGGCGAGGATGGGGTGAGTTAGAGAGGGAGTGGGGGGAGGCAGCTGCTCTGAAAAATGATGCGGCGGCTGCTCTCCGAGGCTGCAGACAGAGAGAGAGAGAGAGAGAGAGAGAGAGAGAGAGAGAGAGAGAAAGAAAGACAGAGAGAAGAGGTGGGGCGGGACTGTGGGTGCGGGGGGCTCAGTCTGCGTTGAGGGCCGTGGGCGCGCGCGCTCCTATCCCATCCGGCACGCTTTCCTCTTCCTCCCGTTCATCTCTCAATCTTCCAAAAGTGACAGCAAAGGGTCTGAACTCCGCGAATGGGGGAGTAGGGCTGATCACTTACCCCCCTGCACAACAATATACAAAAAAAAAAAAAAAAAAAACAAGGGCAATATTCCGATGGACTGCAAAGGAGATGGGGATAAAAACAAGCGCGCAGATCTGGCTACAGACGTATGTTGGATGAGCTCTCTGCAGCAGATGCGGATGGGAGGCAGAGGGAGGAGGAAGCAGCAGCAGAGGCGCGCGCGCACACACACAAACATGCATACACGTGCGCGCGCGGACAGCAGAGGAGATGCGATTCCGTAGACACACCCCAGGGAGCCATGAGATCCACGGGGGGACACACACACTCTCGCGCGCGCCCCCTCCCTCCGTGTCTTCCTCCACGAGCAAACAAACCAAACAGCAGGGTTTCTAATTTATGAGCGAGCTAAAGCGCTGCTTCAACTTAATACTTCCGGGGGCAGTGGATGAATCCTTTATTTTATACTTCAGCAGGGACTTATAGGCTTTAAGTTGAAAGACGGATCTGTTTTATGAGCAGGGATGTCAAACTGTGACAGAAAAACCAGTAAAGGTTGTCATACAAATATTTGCCTAGATGTTTATAAAATAAATCTGTTATACTGAGAGTTAAAGTCAGAAAACTGTCTTGGCATTTCCTTCATGGGCTTATGGAAAGATTTTTATTATGTTTAGAAAAGATTAGATTTCTTTTTTTTATTGAACATTTTTGAGCTTACTTACTCAGCATATACAGATCCATTATAATTTCACGAAACAGGTAATCAGCATCAATAATAAGAGTATTTATTGTATTTGTGGGCAATTTACTTTTTATACTATAGTAAAATACCTAAATTTGTAATCAAATAACCATAACCAGGGGGTTTCCAGTGTAGACCAAAAGCCATTTGTGACCTTTGGAGCAACTGATTTAAGAGTGGTAATATTTTGATTTGTAGACTTAAAAAAGAATGCAGACACATCTTTCAAATTTTGAGGGTAATTTTGAAAATTGTATGAAAAACATCCCTTCAAACCTTTGAATCAGTTTTAGCGATTGCCAGCCAAGCTTCTTTAATTTTTTGCAATCCTTATTGAATAGGCCTTTTAATGGTCATGTGGGTCCAAAAGTTTTTTTTTTTTTAAACTCATTTACTGCAATGAAAATTGAAAAATTCTCTTCAAGGGTCTATACCACTTACACTTTGTCTCTGATAATAAACCTAAAAAGTACTTTCTAATTCCCTCTACCCCCAGTAGACACAACAATTCAAAAGAATTGAATATTTTTCTGTTATCAACATAAATATATATATATTTTTATGTATAACAATTTAGAACTCAGAATACTAAAATTTGCTTCAGTAAAAATATTGTGAATAATTAATATTTTAACTTTTTGAAAGGCAATAAGATGTGCTGTAATTATGACCGGACTGATGAGCTAAAACGTAGCCTAATAGGGACCAGGACCGGAGTGCATTTTTGTCATCTTTAATAAAAATATGTCAAAAATAAAATCTTGAAATTATTATTTTTTTGTGGCATATGTAAATAGTGTATAAATATTTATACCATCATCAATTTGACTTTAAACCACTCTATTTCTTCAAACTGAGGTCATCTGCAACAGGTAAGATAATAAATAATCAATCTTTCCACAAAAGTCCACTTCAAAAGATCAGAACCATCCCTTTAAGTACTAAAATTTTTACCTCTGATTGAATATGGCCAATCATCTGTTGGTCAAATCAGGATGAATAATTACTTGGATTAAAACGAAAATATGTGATTTCATTTATTAAAGTTTGACTTTAAAATGCCCTTTTATTACTTCAGTAATAAAGAAAAAAAACAGTGACATTTTCAATGAGGTTTGGTTCACAAAGTGTTAATGACACATTTAGATGTCACTGGATCAAACAAGTGTCCCAAATATTTTCAGAGAGCACCAAATTTAGCCATTTCTGTTGGATGTAGAAGAGAGAAACAGAGAAGATAGTCTGGCTTCCTGTGGGTTGTGGCTCTAAGAAAGGCTCAGAGTGTATTTGAGGATGTCATCTTCTTTTATGTGATATTAAATTCAATGTAGTGTTAAATACAAGGCAAAAAACATGGACATAACCACAAAATGTGTCTATGATAACTGCATTTGGTGTAGAAAATGTGACAGTAAAAAAAATAAAAAAACAGGTGGGAAAGAAAGTGAAAGCAGAGATCTGCTTTTCTTCAAAAATCAATTCCATATAAGTGTCTTCAACATAGGGTTTAAGATCCAAAATGCCACAATGTGTGCTCTGCAGTTCCACCAAGATCATTTATTACGGCCTTAAATACTTGTGCCTCACGGCAAGTAATGTTGCTATATTTCCAACTCACACTCCACAAATTACACCAAAATTAGGCCATTCTCACAAAAACAATTTGCATTCTACCCTAAGGTTGATTTCTCAATTGATTTTCATAAAAAAGAGAAAGAAAAAAACAGGAAATGATGAAGACATTTGAAGCTTTATGACATCTTCATGCTTATTCAAATTTTCACACAGATCCCATTTTTCATTAGGGGGTTTTGTTAATGTGCATGACAAAGTCTGACTGCATTGTTTACTGCTTCAGGAGTACAGAGGTAATGTCCCACTCTGATGATTCCTTTGAACTTGACAGGCTGTTGACAGTCATTCCCTCCCAGGAATTTATTTGTATTATTATTTTTCCTGCTTCTTTTACCCCTCTAAAGCGTTTGAAGATGCTTAAAAATAGTCAAAACGGTGAAATTTTGGCTTCAGTTGTATAAAACCTGATGTTTTCCTTTTTTTGTGAAGAAGATGGAGAAAAGTTTCTTTGCTCTGGAGTCTAAATGATTGTCAAACAAAGAACATTTTCACTTTCAATATTCAAACAAGCTTCTTAGTTTCTTTATAAAATGTGTCATTGAGCCAGTCTTGTGTGCCAAATGAAAACATAGAAGAGCATAAATGCAATAACTATGTGCCATACAGTCAGTGAAATTTAAAATGCTAAATTAAGCCTTATAATCATTAAATAAAAATAGGAAATGAAACATGAAATGAATATTTAAATATGAAATAATAATGATCTTATTGTTGTGGTTGTTGTGATTCAGGTGATGCAGTGATGTTACCTTTTTATTCATCCCATTTTTGTGCTGTAGATCCAATCCTTTTAATGATGCAACTAATGACCTGGTCAGGGACCTATAACGTCCCTCATTCTTTAGTGAGGGGCGGGCAATACACTGCCACTGTCTGCAGGGAGCCGTTAAGGTCACTACCTTTGATGGATGTTCACAGACGTTTGCAAAAGTTCATCTTGTTGCTATTCCACTTATCCTGGTCCTGAAGGGTTGTCCGTGGCAGGAGATATCATTTCATCTGTTCCAATCCCCGGAGTGTCTCCTGCTCCAAGAATATTTATGGCTTCGTGAACTGTTGGTCAGATGCAGACAAGGGCGCTGGAAGCAGCTAGGCCAAGGCACCAATTATACCTCTACACTTCTTGCACACACTCCCCTATAGTTTATAGATGCAGATCATTGTATCCCCATTTCTTACTTCCCACTAAAGGACATTCTGTACAATAAATAACAGCACAGAAACATATATTAAGGAGAAACTTTGAATTTCAGTTCTTAAAGTTCTTGTAGTAAAGAGTTAAGTCCATCGATGAAGTCCTTCACAAAATTGTTAAATACATTTTCTTTTATATTTTTAAATGACTGTTCAAACAGCAAAATCACTCACCTCAACCCCCTTGGAACACCTGTGGGATCAGCTTGGATGTGTGACCAATCACATTAGCTGATTTGCAAATACTATAAGAACAGACGGCATCCCATTCTTATAGTATTTGCAAATCGGCTAATGTGGTTGGTCACACATCCAAGCTGATCCCACAGGATGACGTCAAGCTGATGAGCAGCATGGGGAGGAAGTGCCAGCATGTTGTGGCTGTGTATGGTTCTTCCACATGCTACTGATACCATATTTGTTAAATTGCTAATGTGTTCTGTTTCTTAGGACTTCCGTCATTCAATCCACACAAGAAACAGAATAAGCTGTTTGGCACGGACAGGTTTTAAGTGCAAAACCCACAAACACATCTCTGCTGCTTAAAAACATAAATTTCCTCATGTGGCACAAATTAAGCATAGAAATTAATAGCTTTTCCACTTTCATACAAATTATTGCCAAAATGTGTCATAAAGAAATAATCAATCATGTATGAATTTTTAGAGGTGCCCCGATACTGTTAGGAGTGTATTTCTGTTTGTGGTTTGTGTGTGTGTGTGCACTTACCTTCCAGAGTCTGAGTGGCATGGGCG
>JARVJO010000125.1:10532968-10557146 GCA_031762555.1 Cynodonichthys magdalenae | reverse complement strand
TTAAACTTTCATCTCGTCTCTAGTGTCATTGTCTGGTTTGTTCGACATTGGGTATTCCTCAGTTAAAACCTTAACAGATACCAGTTTTTCTCAAACCAAGTTTGAGTATTTCAGTTTGTGTACTTGCCAATACAGAGTACTTATTGAGTTAGAACATAAACATTACATAATGATCTTAAAACACTTATTTTATTTAGAACAAGGTGGTTCCTCATTATAGGCCTACAGCCATGGGTTAAATTATATATACAGAATGATAAACACTGTTGCAACATTTTAAAATAAATACAAATAACAGAAAAATTCATTTTTATTTATTCAGGACAGTGTGCAAATAAAACGGAATATAAAAACATTTGTTGAATTGCACCAGATTTAGCCTTGGGCTAATTTACATATGTTTGATTTTCTATCAATTTGTATAAATTTCTTAACCATGGAAATGACAAACTTTTCATTTAAAATGTAAACTGGGACACATTAAATGAAGTATTGATGCCGGTATCCGCATCAGTTCCAGTTATCGGGGCACTTTGTGCGAGTATACTTGTAAAAAAACCTGCTATCAGGACCAATACCATTATTGATATTGGCATATCACTACACATTTATTACCTTTTTGTGATAAATGTATATAAATTTCCATAGTTATTTGCAAGTACATTCAACTAGCTGTAGCACTAGGGCACTTCCAGATAAAAAGAAAAAACAAAAACCTATATTTCTGCTAAGATACGTGAAACTGAATGCAATGTAAAAGTTCATGAAATTATGTTAGCTTCTCTCAAGATGAAGTTGTTTTAAGTTATGTACAGCAGGTAATATCTTGTAATCATTTCACAGAACCCAGCTCTGAATGCATCCCATGGCAGAGCCTCCTTTTGGACATGTCCAGGTTATTTTACAAATGGGTGTAGACAGATAAAACAGTGACATCCTCCTTACAGTTCTTTTGGCCAGAAATCTTATATAGTCTACCTGTGTTAGAGTCATATTTTCTAATCTTTTACAGTTTTTTTTTTCCTGTCCAAATGCATCAACTCAGTCACTCTTCAGCTATCTGGTGTAAATTACAGTATTTATAAACATACTGCACATGAGAAAAACAAAGTAATTCATTCTTTTTACCCAGAAAAGACTATCTCTTAAATCAGTCAAGCAGTTTAAAATCTGTCTTGTCTCATTTCCATTCTAAGACTGACAGCTTGGACCAGAGCATCTCCAGAGAGCGAAGACGGATGCGAGTTCTTCAAAAAGAAGCAGGATCCCAGCTCGTCACGCTGTTAGCTGTCGTCCCCCTTCTACTTCCTTTCACCACATTTCCCCTCACTCCAATATCAGATAAAGGCATAGAAATGTTGATCTCATAAAAAAAGTAGAGTAATGGGTAATTTCTTACGCTCTGCAACCCCTGTGGCACCACTATCAGCGTCAATCTCTTGAAAATAGCAGCAGCAGTGGGGCTCTGCTAACCTAGCCCACTCTAATCATAAACGTGTGCAGCCTCCATCACGCTGCTGATTATTATTCTCCACGTAGTATTAAAAAAATGAATCTATTCTTCTAGTGCCGGTGTCTGCATCGGAGCTTTTCCTGGGAGCTGCTGGTTAACAAGACTGATCTGCTCCACTCATGGATGCATGGCATCGTGTGCTTCCAGGAAGAAAGGCATTAGCCCAGCTTTATTACAGCTAAACACGGGGTGTTTTTCTCCAGCGTACCAAATGTTGATGTTTGTTCAGTGTCTTTCACAGCCAAACTGTCTAACCAATATTCTTCAAACCAAAAATGTAGCAACAAAAGAAGAAATTCTGCTGTATTTCTTTCTATTCAGCCCCAAACTGTCCCCAATCAACTCTTTAAAAATAAGAAATGCCTACAAGAGTTCACCATGTTCTACCAGAGGTCCAGAGAAACAGCTCAGTGCAGACAATTTATTTTTGCGAAGCAAAGACCACCCCATCACCCCCCACCCCACCGATAAGGTTAATTAGATGGCCGAACATTGCTGGTCTTCTGTGACAAATCTTTCTCCGTCTGCTTGGAACAATAAGTTTGCATAATTTTACAAGTTGTTTCTCTTCTAAAAAGCTTTATTAAATGACTCCATTCACTCAGTCAGCTCACAGCCCATCAGCCAGGCAGTAGCTGTGAGTTTGAGGCCTTGGGTCTTATCAGAATCATAACAAAAACAAACCCTCTCGGAAGCAGCTGCTGTTCAGGCTGCCCTAAAACAAATAATGATCATCACCCTCTGTAAAGTCACATGTACGTAAACCTAACTTCCTTGTCACACTTTTGGGGGCGGTACCTTTAAGTTTATGTAAAGCAAGCTTTGTCATCCATTGGAAGAATGCCATATTGATAGAAACATACCGTCTTCTCTCTTCAAAGCATATGACTGCACAAAGTGTAAAATACAAGACTGTTTCTCAAGTTAATTTAATAATTCACAAAATTTCTTTCACATTCATTCAATAAGAGCTAGGCCTTTGTATATTATTTTTTAATTTGAGGACTTTTTACTCCAGTTAAGTGCTGCTGCACTTCCCTCCGTGGCCTTCAACATAGAGTTAAATGAGCATATGAGGGAGTTAATCAAGAGAATCCTCGCTGCATCTGCTTCATTCACTCCGAAACCCCGGCTCTTCTGGGATCAATGCTCTTGCAAGTATATACTGCTGGTCTCATCTCCATTTAAAACTCAGGTGTGTGTGTGTGTGTGTGTGTGTGTGGGGGGGGGGGGGGGGGGTTACCTGTTAGAACAGATTCTAGAAGGATGAAAGCAAAAAAACTTTGTTAGGTAATACATCCTCTTCTCCTGAAGAGGAGTCAGAGATTTCTCCATGAATTACAAAAGTGAGACCATTATTTACCATCTTCATTTTTATGTTGTTTTTATAAATTTTTTTTACATTTTTAAATAAGAACACAAAGAGAAGTTCTAAACCAACTCAGACCTGAAAAAGTTAGAACTGATTTTACATTGACTGCTTTATAAACTGTTCATGCAGACATTATTAGGAAAGCTAACATGCTATAAAATGGAAATACAAATGGAACGTGAAATTATAGAAATTGTTGCGTAAATGTAGTTTAGCAAGAATCATCAATGATTTAATTGTGTTCCTAAAAAATATTTGAAAACTATTTATTTTATTGTTTCACTTTCTATTTCATATATTGTAACTTTTTAAAGAAAGAAATATAAGAAAAAAATATGCTTAAAAGGAGAGTTCAGTTTGACAAAAAAATAAAAGAAACAACTTCTCACTCTCCCTTGTTTCATCATGACTGTGTCCTCACAGGTCAAACTGCAGGGCGTCATTGTGGCAAAAGGAGAATTTCAGACTGAGTTCCCAGAAAAATAATTATTTGACCTTGTTAACACAAAAGAAAGAGAAATGTTAAATTAAAGGGCAGTTTTTTTTTTTATAAAAAGAGTTTCAATTCTAATCAGCAGAAAATGTGGAATTGGTTTACCACTACATTTTTATATTTTTGTTATCTTGTTTAGTGTTATTTAATTTAAACTTTTGGAGATGAGTTTTATGAAAAACAAAATGACAGGTTCCATTTTTTTAAATTATTATTATTACTACAGTATTATTCAATCATAGGTCAAATATGGGACTCTGGGAGCAAAATAAAATTTATCATGTTCAGTAAAAGGTAAGGTGACAAATATTAAACCAGGTTGAATATTAATTAACTGAGCTGCATACGTTTCTGAACCAGCAGGTTATTAAAATTAAAGAGTGAAAAATCCTGAGCGCTGTCCAAGGTGCTGATTCTCAAGATCAAAATATTACCAAAAGTGCTTTTACAACATAACTTATATCCCTAATATTTTTGCTGAGTAGCAAAGTCACTGTAACCTCGAGATGCTTACCATCCTCAGTAATGAGATAATAAACCACCACAAGGACTGTTTTCCCCCTAATTAGTCTAATTGTTTTAGATTTTAATGAAGCATGGATGTTTTGGTGGAAGGACTAAAAACATCAAGCCATGAAAAAAAACAATATGCTGTAGCTGAAGGCACCAAAGTTCATCAATCTATATTAGAAAGTGGGTCAAAAGCCATTTTATTAATAAAGTAAAGCAATTATTACGTTATCAAAAATAAAAATTACAGTGTGCAGGTCAGTTCTATATTAAGTATGTTATTCATTCAGTTGCTTTCCTGTTTATAGTTTCTTACTTATATTTTTCCCCCATACTAACTATTTCAGCTTATTTTGAGCTATTTTAGCCATTCAAATGAATCAATCAATCAACTTTATTTGTACCCACTGGTAAATTGGATTACAGTGATGCGATTCAGCTTCCAAAAAACACAAGTCATGACATGGGCGTATAGTAGACTCGACATGATTGAAAACTGACCAGGTGCTCAATATAAAAATAAATGTAAACTCTAAAAACAATATCTCAGAATAAAAAGCTAAAACAAGATAAATTCAGGTAGGACCATATACAATCCAGTAAAGCAAAAATAAAACACATTAAAAGACAAAAGTGAGATAAAAATTTGATCAGAAATAAAATGCTGAAAGAATAATCGATATTGAAACTATGAAATTAAATTAAATTTAAAAAGTAGACGACAACAGGGACAAAAGCTGGTTTTAAAACACTTAGTTTTACATTTTGGCACAAAGTATCTGCATCCTGATGGGAGGAGCCTGAACTCGCTGTGCAAAGGATGAGACGCGTCCGTCAAAAAGGATCCAGAGTCAGACAATCTCTGGACCTGCTTGGAGTACAGGAACTCTGGATTTAGTTGCATTTCTTCTGTTGTTTACTGGACCACTTTACTTTTTCATTTAGGGAATTCTTGTTTTTCCAGGTAAAGACTACTGAACCAGGACACCAAGACATTCAGGATATTACAGCTTTGACATTTTTTTAAATTTTCTTCTTCTTCTTCTTAATAATAATAATAAATTATTATTATTATTATTATTATCATTAACTTTTTGAATTATTTACCATTATTTACACTGTTTCTAACAAAATGCATTGGGATTTTTTTCAAATCACTGAAACCCTTTGTGCACTTTAAAACTGACTTCATTATATTGTTTTATTTTTTAGCATTTAGCTACTGTTGTCCTTGATTTAGCTTTTAGATACCGTTTTGCTTGTTTCATGTTTTATTAGCTAATAGCTAGGTTTTGCTAGATTTAGCATTCATTTATTTCATTTAGGTTTTTTCTAATCATTTAAATAACTAAATATAAAAGTTTCAGCTTCTTCAACAAACTTAAGTAAATTATTCAGTTTGATAGTTGATAACATTTAACTACAAAATTCAATTACTTTATGTGTCATAACCCATCATAAGTTTAATTGTATGGGTAATAATCAATGCATTTACAACAAATATATATATAGTTTATTGGTAACTGTTTTGCACTCAGAAATATGTTTATTAACTCACCGACTGCAGCTCCTTCTGCAAGGTTTTGTGCCTGACTCAAAGGGTGGTCCTGAAAGTCCGGAGTGTGATATCTGGATGCTCCAGCTTTGTAAAACTGCATTTTTCACGAGCTATCATTACCTCTCTTTTCTGCTGTTTGTTTGCGCTGCTCTTATCTTATCCTGTGGTAAATGGAGGCAGCAATTTCAGGCACTCTATTTTACTCCTGATACCAAGGTGCTTTGAATCAAATCCTCCAAAATCTCCAGTGCTGCCGCTATGAAAAAAAAATTCAAGAACAAACATTTTTATGGAGGTTTTGTCTAAAAAGCTGCCATTCTTTTAAGGTCTGAATAGGAAATTTGAAAATCAATACGAACAGTAACCATTGATGAACTTTATTTCTTTTGTTACTGTGAAATGTTAGGATCCATTTATTCAAGGCGAATATAAAAAACAAACTTATGTTCACACATTTTCTTTTTTACTTGAAAATAAATGAGAAACACTAACTTTAATGTTTTATACAAAGCTGTTTAAAATTACATGATACAATGCATAATTGAAGTGTGTATCTGTTTTATTGTTTATAATTCATTATATCAATGCATTTTGCTATTTTCCACAAAAAAACCCTCTGACCAGCGTTCTGCTGTGAACATGAGACCCACACTGAAGGCAGGATAAAACAAACCACATGTTGGACTCAGTGTTTAAACTGCCCACTCTTGTTCTTTAAAGTAAAGCTGGGTGAGATCAAGCAACAACCAAACATTAATTAGTCTTCATTAGAGAAGAACTTCTGTTTGTAAGCTCCCCTAACAAAATTACAAATTTACTGTATCAACCCAATATTCATGCTACTAAATTATTTTAGAGGGCATTCTTGTTACAGCAAAGGATAAGATAAACACCACAACTAAATATTATATAAATCAATTTATATACTGGATGCATTTCACCCATCGCCACTGATGCCAGAGATCAAACCCAAGACCATTTTTTGTGATAAGAGATGAAGTTAAAGCAGTTTTGTTTGATAAAGTTAGATTTCACATGATGTTGGTTAAGGACAATTAAGTCCCCATCTTGAATAACCATCTTTATGCGCGGACAATGCAAAAAAAATTAACTCCAAAATTCATGAATAGGGTGGGGGGGTGGAAGGTATGTCATGTAATACATGGGAGTCAGCTTTGCCTTTTTTATTATTATTTTATTTTATTGTATATAAAGGAAATATTGTGTCACAGACGCTGAAATCCTCATTTCTCCCTCCGTCTTCCCTCTGAACAACACGTCACGCATAGTGAAGCATATAAACAATAGCTGGTTTTTTTCCACACAGGAGTCTGAGGAAAAAAGCTTTTTTTTTTTTTTGCAGGGCAGAGATGAAAAGAAGACGTGGAAGTTAGATGCACATTTGCATGCTCAATAGGACCAGATGAGCCCATCTTGTGTAACAACCCGCTTCTGCTGTCAGACTGGACTGCTTTCAGCAACTTGTAGAATCTTGTGCCGCTCCTCAGCAGCCATAAACATGCCCCCAGGCGTGTGACCCCACCAGAGGGTTACTGCAAAGGCTGAAAAATCTTGAAATCTGTATGAAATTAGGGGTAGCATTGTACACAAGGATTATGCTTTTTATGCTTTTTAAGCTCAAAAAGTGGGGGGAAGGGAGTTCCATAATACTCTCGAAGCACATTACGCACTCAAATACTGTAGGTTGACTCGAAAAGTTAATAAGTTGTACAGTGGTCCAACCCCTAATCTGGGTTTAGAAATGGTAGTAAAAGGATAACAAAACCATGCACACACACACACACACACACACCAGCACCATCACAGACAAAAACACAACTGCCTTCAGCAGCAGGTGATAATTACGAAAACATTGAACTTGGAAAAATAGCCCTTTTATGCAGATTTCTTTATTAATTGGCATTTTGCTAAAAAAAAGAAAACACACACACACACACTCAAAAAAAAAAAGAAAAAAAAAACTCCATCTTCAATACATTTAAACCAAAACTTTCAGAACTGGTGCAAAGGCAGATCTTAGTGTTTGGCGTGATTTATGTTCTGTTTATGCAAAAGGTCCTGAGGAGCCACGGGAAGATAAAGTTGTTTGTTTGTGTTTGGACTGACCGGTTCCTTTTCAGTGAAGGGGAGAGAGTTTTACGGTTCATAGCTTGGCACTTTGTTGCAAATCAGATCTGTTGTTGATCCTCGGATATGTTGTCCCTTTGATCTGAGTATGCTGCCCGCTTCTGCATTTCAATAGGGCGGTTTTGGTGTCTGCAGCTTGTTATTTCACCGACCGAGCAGTGTTAGAGAATCTGCATTTTGTTTTCAGTTTATATTAACACATAAAGGTTTGTTGCTTTGTTTTTGTTTTTATTTTCACTGTATTTTCTTGTACTTTAATAGAAAAAAAAATCTTTATATTTGGGATGTTTTAAAGAGGAAAGAGAACAAAGACATTCTAGAGGGTTCAATTCTGTCTTTGTTCACAACATATTAGATTTGTATTGTATTGCAGTGTTATTGGATGTAGATCGCTGTCAATTTCCCCATTTGGAGAAACAGATAAGTGTGATAAAACAAATTCTGTAAATACAATTTATACATCACATATTTTCACCTCTTAGATGGAGAACTTGTGAGAATTTAGTGCTGCCTAGGTTAGTTTAACTAAAAAAAAACAAAACAAAAAAAAAACTACCTACAGCCTACAGTTCATATTAAAAACAGTATCTGTAAACAATGTTATTTAAAATAAGGAAAAATTCAACAGAAATGCAGTTTTGTTCAATGCAGTATGTTACCATTTTAAGAACATCATTTTTTAGCATTGTACGGTTTGTGGAAAAAACATTTTTCATACAACAAACGTGTAGCTTTTGTAGTACCTAAAGATTCAACTCATTTTCTTTATTTGTTTATTTTTATATTTTTTACTGAGTTGTCTGCTTTGTGTGGACACAACACTTGGTTCATCTTTTCAGATACTGGGGTTCTTTTATGTCTGAATGATTCATAAGTCAGTGATATGAGGCTTACTGAACAAAAATCCAATTCCTAGAAAAAAAATATTCAGATAAGTACAGGATGGAATATCAAAAAATAAAGGGAAAAAAAAACCTTCAGACTTTATAAAATCTGTAAAACTGCCAAGAGCTGCTCCAGAGCCCTTTAAAAACTGAATGAAAGTTTTCTATAATTCAAATCATAGACAATTAAGAAGTGGCTTAACACTTTTACATAGCACTTGAACTATATATGGGTATTTTAGTGGGTCACTAAGTTATGTCAAGTTAGCTTATTTGTTTCTGCCTTATCGCACCGTTTTATTTCAAACCGAACTAAAATGGTGCAATCCGGTAATGGCAAACAAGCTGCTAGCCTGGAAGACAGTGTTAGCCACTTGAATTGACTCACTTAAGAAAACTGTAGTGACAACAAATGAATAAAAAAAACATTGCATAATGGCACACCAAAGACATAAATGGTAAATGGCCTGAACTTACATAGCGCTTTATCAAGTCCCTCCGGACAACTAAAGCGCTTTACACTTACAGTCACTCACCCAGTCACACACACATTCACACACTCTGTGTGGCTTCATTTTATTTTTGATGGCAAAGTTCTAGCAATATTGCTAAAGAAAGTTTTAGTTTGTGTAAATAATTTCATGATGGACTACTTTAGAAACTACTACCAGCCCACTGCAGGATTTACCCAAGGACTTTCAACTGAAGGAAACTTCTGTTCCTATTGTTCTTCACAAATCTGCAGATGATGGTGGTAAGTGATGTGTTGCGAGTTTGGTGTTGTTGTTGCTTTAGTATGAACATGATTTGTCATTTAGCACAAAATATTGTTGAACCTGCTGCTGGGATCGACTACCTAGGAAACGAGCCGCTTCGCCCTTTTACCTTCCTCCTGGGGAAGCGGTGACAACGATCTGTGATGCTCGCCTTTCCCCCTGTGCTGTCTGTGCTGCTGGAGCATGAACCGTCTTCGGCCTTCAACCACACTGGCCCGGGTAAGCGGTGACAGATGTCCATTGCCCTCTCCGGGCACCAGTCTGTCGTTCTCCCTTGGGGTGGCCACACAGCACTGTGTGTCATCAACCAATCCGGCTGTACACAGTGCGGCCACCCCAAGGGCTTGGTAGGGACAGACTGGAGCGTCTGACCGAAGTCAGGCGCCTTGGTGCTGTGGGGGCCAGTGTGCGTCCTTCTCCACTTCCTGGAGCTGGCAAAGACCAACCAAGAGGCGGTTAAGGTCCACGACTAGCAGCCTGAGACTTCCACACCACAGCGTTCATTTCACAGGAGCCTCCAGGCTGCAGTATGGAGACTCCTGCACAACAGCAGTGGTGACACGGGAGCCTCCAGCCTGTGAGTCACGGACCTAGACCACCTCTGGGTTCGTCTTCACCAGAAGTGGTGAAGGACTTGCACTGGCCTCCCCGGCACCAAGGTGTCTGACTTGGGAGACAGCTGCTGACAGCCTGCAGGGGTCGCAGGGGAGGTGTGCTCTGTGATGAGGAAACTCGGCTGGGAGACAGCTGTATGATTTTTACCTCTGTTGTTGGGTGCTGTGCAGCTGGAAGGATTTTTGCTAACACTTATCTTGCTTTTGGGCATTTGTTGTGATGCGTAACCATAGCAAAGTGGTGGTTTGTTGTAACTGGGAGCAGCTGATTAACATCTCAAAAGCTCAAATAACACCCCAACTATAGCCCCAAATCCCAGAGGAGTTGAAGAGGAGGCACTGTGCATGCAGACCAGGAGCAAAGTGGAGAGACAGAAGGAGGAATTCCAAATCATCTCTTCCATTGACCATGATGGACAATGTGAGGTAATTGGGGAACAAGTTGGATGAACTCCAAGCCCTAACAAGAACCCTAGACAGATTTTATTTATGAACATTGCGCTGTCATACGTGAAATGACACAAGACTTCTTAAATTCTCGCGAGAATTTAGATGTCAGAGGAAAAAATCTTGTGTGACCTCCAGAGATCAGACCAGAACCAAGTTCATTTTAGAAAAAGGATTCGCCCCATGGAGCAAGCTTTTCCATGACAGAGAAGAAAATTGACTAGTCCATCGCCAAAATATGTAATATTACAAACACTAACTACACAAATCCACTTCAAAGTATTTTTATTATTATTTGCTCAAGAAAACTTAACCATAGGCACCCGACCATTTATTAAATCTTTGAACCTACTCTCAAAAACAGATGTGTTGGATATACTTCAACTGGTTCCACTCAACTGAATTGAGTAAATGTAATATATTTACTTCAAACTGACTTTTAAAGTAAAGGAAAAAATTGCTTTACATTTACTCAATTCATTTGAGTTGAACCAATTGACATAATTTGTTCAAGTAAATCCAACACATTGTTTTTGAATGTATTACATTCAAATTATAGTTCGTTATTTTCCTTTATGTTCATCTCCTGAAAGTGTACTCTATATCATTGATAAAGAGCATGTACCTTTATTTACTTGAGAACATAAATGTACTTTTCAGGTCCTACTGTAAAAAATTTAAGAATTAAAGAAGTGTACTTAGACCCTATTTTTGACAGTGAAGGTTAGTCTGACTTTAGTCTGTTATTGATTAAAACCATTGGATAAGTACCTCATCGATCCATCCGAGTTGAACCAAAAATTTCCAGTTCTTGATCAGAACACAGAAGTCTTTTAGCTGGGGGGTAAAATGGCTATAGAAAAGGAAGTCTGATTTTCTTTTATTCAAACATATGTGGAAAAAAATGTCTCCCAACTGGTCCAAAACTGTCTGTAGTGCTGATTCAGTACATGCTGATACGCCTTCAGCCATTTGTCTGGGACAAGGTTTGAGAAAGTGGCCGAGGCCCCGGCCCTTCTCCCCTGTTTTTTCTTCCAGCTCCTCCATAGAAGCCACCAAGATTTTCTTGAGCCAGCCTTATGATATAATCATTCTAGCAGGTTGTGTGTTTGCCCTGAGGCCTCCTTCCCGTGGGACAATTGTAAATCACTCCCTTCAAATAAAAAAAAAAGAACCCCAGAAAGCACCTTAGCAAAAACACCTAATGCACCTCAACCTGCTGCTTCTGATGCAGAGCAGGAGCAACTCTACCCCAAGCTCGTCTTGGATAGCAGAACTGTTCTGTCTATCCTTAAGGGGTGGGTCCAGACACTTTTCAGGGTAAACATTTGTTTGCATCTTTATGACCACAGATGAAGTTTGGATCCACTGAGAAATCGACAGCTTTGCCTTTTGGCTCAGCGTCGAGTTACCAGAATGCTCCGTCGCCCACATCACTACAGACACTGCCCCCATCCACATGTCACATCTGCTCCCTTCTACCAAAAAAAAAAAAGAAAAAAAACTTTTTCTGCCCTTCACTCAGGCTAGGTGAAAAATAAGAGAGAATATGTGGTCTGTCTTCTTTGCAAACAGGAACATGGTGCTGGTTGTCATGCAGCTCCTGGTTGAAGGATCCCTCATTATGTTACAAAATGAACACAGTTAACTGAGGAAGTGACTGAGCTCCTCTGACAAAACAAACCATTATAGCTAACACGGGAGTGTGTTTGTATGTTTATTACTGTTGTATAGGCATTCCAACATTGTAAATTTGCACTAATGAGCAACAGAGACACTTGATTAATTGATGATTATCTCCTGACGCTGAAAGCAAAAGGGAAGAATAATGTTTTTGCACGTATGCGTGTTTGTTTCTCTGTACCATTAGCAATATATCTCATGAACTGAACAGATTATACTGGCCTTTTTTAGAAAAAAAAAACTATGGATGTTCATCTGTAACTGATTCACTTTTGGATCCAAATTCAAGATGGTCGCCCCAGATTTAATTTAATTTTAAATGTGTTAAATATTGCCTATATAAAAACAAGGAAATCAAACAAAAAATGCTTTTTCTTCCAAAAAGTCATCAAATAATGAAGTGTATGTGTCACGTTAAAGTGAGCCAAACAAATGGAAGGTGCAACATTTTCACATCATTTATGAATTTGTCAGATATAAATTTTACAAAGATTAAGCAAATAAAAGTCAAAACCTTTCCCTTATGACTGAAAATATTTCCACTGAATAAATTAAATTCCATTTTGAGAGATTTCTCATCTAACAAGCTTTGATTTTTGAAAAACAAACTGTTTTCTTGTACAGAGACGGTACCAGATTTAAAGTTTTCACTCCTGACTTTCTGAAACTCACACAAAAAATGTGTCCTTATGAAACTCCTACCCATACAACTGCACAGCGGAGCGACGCAATGCTGCCGCTCAAGGTCTTCATGTTTGTTGATTCATAGTGACATTTCACACATACAATCTGCAACCAGGTTCCCAGTGTGGCTCAGGGGAGGCCTTCCCTGTGTGTGCATCACCCGTCCACCTACGTTAGAACCTGTCAAGTCATTTAGGCACTGCAGTGCTGCACGCTGTGTCAATAATCAGGGCGAATATCAAACTGGGCTTACGGTTTGCTGGGTTTGACTCAGGCATTGTTCACACTGCAGGTCCTAATGCTTAATTCTGATTTTTGAAAAAAGCTGATTTTTTGGCATGAACATTACATTTTAAATGCGACCTCATTCAGCTTGCTGTTTGTTTACAGAGTTAACATGGATGCTACTTTTAGAACGTCGAATCTGAAGTTGTTCTATCAGAACCAATTAAATAATTATCTGACATGCTGGTTTAGTTCGGTGTTTATATCTGAACCTCCCTCTGACCGGGATGCTCCGGTGAAGCGTTTTATTTTTGGAATGAAACAACGAGATGGAAATAAAATACAGACAGAGTAACTTTAGGATCGATACGGTCTGCGACTGAGGCTGGATGTTACAGTCATACTATCTACATGATAAGTTAAAAGTAAAAAAGATGAAGTAATTGGACTTCTGTTTTGGAGCTGGAAACATATGGATCTACAGATTTAAACAGCATAACTTGAGATTGTCTTTATCGATTCTTCACTTCCACTTCACTGATGAGAAAGTCAGATGGATCAGATATGTATCTGATTCAGTACCACATACTGAAAAGACCTGGGTCTGATTTAATAAAATCAGATTTGTCGCGTTCAGACTGTCGTAAAAAAAAATCCTATTTGGGGCAAAAAATTTGGATTTGGGTTGCATTTGCCTGCAGCCTCATATTTAGGCAGAAATAATTGGGGATTGACCTTGTTCTTTGCTTAAACCAGGGCTTGTTGCAGAAGTAGCAATGTTAGCCTTGGTGATATTATTTTCAATACATTTGTTGCCTTTGTCATTTAGAAGTCTGCCCCTAAAGAATGTGGTTTGACAGTTTTCTAAAACTTTACCCATGCAGTATACAACATACTCAGAGAAAAGATGTAGCAGTAATCATCATGAAAATAAAAAGGTAAATCTGGAGTATTTGGAGCGTTGTGTAGTGACATTCAATACCACCAATTTCATTTTCAATACTGATACTGGCTGTGTCCAAACCGGAAAAACGTGGATGTGAATTTGGACGATTTTAGCCTTCTACTTTATTCCTGCCCTTAACCCAGCGTATGTTCTGACACCTGTCAACCGTGACGAAGCTAACAGAAGCTAAATTAGATCCAAATTAGCAAAATATCAATATATTAGTATTATAAATATCAAAAAAACAAAATTAGCTTATAGGCAATATTTGAAAAACTAAGGGACCTGCAGTAAGTGCACGTTTATTTTGTTTTACCAGCTCGTTTGATTTCTGACAGTACCAACCAGTACCAAAATAGTTTGTACCTATCAGACTAAAAAATTTTTTAAAATGTACTCTTTCGAGATAGAAAATAGTCACATTTTATGTCTGACAAAAGTTGCATTGTCCCCATCAGAGCACACAACCTAAATATAAATACCTATGATAGAGCTTTGAGAAGTAATAAAACTTTTACAAAGACAGAAAAAAGTTTTGATGAAAAGGTTAAAGGCGTTGTGGAGATTGTATTTTTATTCTCAGTTTGCTTTTTTCTCTCACAGTTAGATTAGCTTCGGGCAAAAAAAAAAGATACTTGGTTAAGAAGAAAACAATCTGAAGAGATCATGGCTAGACTTTAGTATTTTACTCTTATTACAGCAACATTAATTCCTTCTCACCTGGGCAACCACAGGAGGTTTTGCATGACTTTGTTTTCCTACTCGCTTAGCTGAGCTCACTTATGCCTCACAGGTCTGCAGTGGTTATGTCCTACAATTAATCCAAATATTACATCTGCACCACATTGACTGAATCATTGTTTTAAATATACTACCGTCCATGAGTCTATCAAGTGGAACTAAGTGGAGCTATTCGTGTCTATGCATGCTGTGATACTCAACATTTTTTGACAGGCATCAATTTGACATAAAGGGAACACACAAGCACAGGGAGCCAAGAAAGAGATGAGTCATTCTGCAGTTACAATACAGCTGAAACTGTTTGGATTAAACACAGAGAGAAGACTGAAACAGTCTCAGAAAATTAAACTGCAATTCAAAATGAGAGTGTGTGTGTATGTGTGTGTGTGTGTGTGTGTGGAGATTCCAGATCATTTTATTAGTGAACTAAGAGGTGCATAGAGTTAAACTTATTGAAATTTCTGTAATTTTTTATAGTGGAGAATTCCATACACAAAGTTCAATCAAAGTTCAGTTCTAAGCAAAACATTTCACTGCTTTATTAATTTTAGCTCAGCATCTACATTGGTTGAATTATTCGTACTAGGTAAGGTCAGTTGTCTATGGCAGTGATCTTGAATTGGGTTGACTCCAAAAGTGAATTAGTTGTAGATGTAAACCAGGGGCAAAGCTAAACTTTTTTGCAAGGGGTGGCACAGGGATGGCCAAGGTTTTTTTGTAGGGGGGCACATACAATTAAAAAAAATCACACTGGAATTGAAAATTCAAGATGACAAAATTAAATGTGTAATCATAGCTAAGAAAAAAATGTTATTAACTGAATTGAAGATACAGTTTTGTATTTTACACTTTGTGCAGTCACATGCTTTGAGTATGTTTTAGCACTATGGTCCTTTTTCACAGGATGACAAAGCTCGTTTTACATTCCAATGTGTGACATAAAAGGTGCCACCCCACTTATGTGACCAGGAAGTAAGATATTATGTACATGACTTTACAGGGATGATGATCATTATTATTTTTTTTAGTTCAGCCTGGGACAGACACTGGGCTCCTGAGAATGTTTGTTTTATGTTCTTAAATTTTCATTTTAAGTTATCCATTGGTATATAATTTCCATTGATAAAACATGTCAACATTTAATAAACTTTACAAAGTTCCTAACAGTTAAAACAAGTCAAGTGACAAACTAACAAGGAATTTTTGAGATCAGATGGACACACATGCCTTCAATTTGTGACTTATGTTAATGTTTTTGTTGTTTTTACACAAACTTTACACCATGATGCAAACACACGTTGATATGATCAAATGTTCTAACTTTTATAATGTAGAGTGAAAACATATTGTGTATATTGTGATTTAGGATCTTTTGGTTAAATTTCTTATGGTTTAAGGACCACAAGTATTTAACGATGAGATTGTTAGAAATGAGTAAGTTAGAAATTATTGGTGCCACTTTTTTTCTTGGTTCTAGATTAGCTTTGAGTTGCAACTCAAAACAGCTATGTACTTGTTAGCTTTGCTGTTTCTGACAGAATAAGATTGAACTGCAGTGTGGTGACTAGGTGGTCCTGCATTACTAGGCTGCCACCTTCATGTCCCTGAAATTAAAGTTGCTTTCAACTTTGTTCCTACCAATTAGTCATAAATAATAAATCCCTGATTCATTTCACTTCATATTTCACAATTAACTAATTCTATTTAATGATTAGTAGCATAATAAAAGTAAATTAAGAGTTAATCATTACGCAATGATAAATTACCTATTAGGCTCTGATTTGTTCCTCATTAGTTTCCATATCGCTGAGCAAATTTTGTCCTCCTTATGTCAGACGTCACCCATTGTTGCTTCATGACGATTTAGGATTTGTTCTGCAAGATTTATAGTACAGACAATTAATACATCCTTTTTCCTTACAGCTCATCAAGCAACTTTTTGGAGTCACCCAAAAAAAGAACCTGTGGAGTATTATACAAAAATGTAATTAAGGTTATTGGTCACACATTAAAAATAGCCGTTAAATTAACTTTAAGTAATATAAGTTGTGTTGTAATTTTTTTGTCATATAAAAAAGAAAAAAAAAAAAATATATATATATATATATATATATATATATATGTGTGTGTGTGTGTGGGTGTGTGTGTGTGTGTGTACTTGATTTTGTTACCTATTTAGGACCGTTTCCAGTATACACACCTACCTTGTCGAGACTAGTAGTCCTAATGGGGACCAAAGACCGGTCCTAATATGGTGGAGCTCCATTTTTGGATTGGGGGTTCGGATTAGGAAAAAGGTGTGAATTGAGTTGAGGTTAGTTTTAGGGTCAGGTAGGTACCTGTGAGGTTAGCCTTAGGGTTGGTGGTCAGGGTTAGGCTGTATAAATTACTGGAAATGAATGGAAGTCAATGAACGGTCCTAATAAGGATAGAATTACAAACCTGTGTGCGTGTGTGTGGGGGGGGGGGGGGGTTAGAAGGAAACCGGTAGAACAAAAGGGCAAAGCAAACTTTTCTGTAGATCACATATATTACAACTATACTGCAAAATGGGCGATCCACAAGGTTCTGATTTAGAACCACTTCTGTTCCACTTGTGAGAAAATGAAAAGTGTGAAAATGTTTGGTGCCAAATGGATGAAAATCATATACAGAGTTTCAAAGACTCCTCATAGCCTCAGAATTACTGAACAGGAAAATGTGTTCAGAAATTGTACTGAGTCTGTGTATATGTCAGGGATTTTGATAAGGGAATAAGATCATTGCCATTTCAAACAAAGCTGGACTTTCTGTTCAAGACAAATTAAAAATGATTTTAAGTCAATTTTAGAAGCCAGCATCACCAACTAAAAGGGAACTTTGAGATGAATATTTAATGTCTTTAAGTGTAGTTGTCTACAGATTCTAATAAAGATTTAATCCAATGAGCTTAATAAATAATCCATGAGCCAATATCACTGGACATCAAGGCAAATTAGTTTCTTCCAAAAGAAACAAGAGTGCTCATTGTACCTTACTCAAGCAGAAACATAATCAATGCAAACTCGGTGATGACTGTGACACGAAAAAATATTATCAAGAATATCTACCAGATACAGCACAGATGGGAGGAAAACTAGCAGCATGATAACAACATTTCAGCTGTCAACCTGTCACATTCAACATTACTGACACACAGCCCACCTACCTCCTCTGTTTCTGTCTGATAGGTGGGATGACAGGCAGTCAGCTAATTTGCTCAACATTCTGTATCTGAGAAAGGCTGGAATCACTGACTGGGATTTGGCCAGCTGAGAAAAGATTCATTAAGATGCCAATCTGAAAGCTAAAAAAGCCTCAGATCAATTAGGCATTACAGTGTTACTAGGGAATTAACAGTACATGTACTGTATATGTCCCATATTTAAAGTATCGTAGCATAATAGTACCGCTCAGATTTGGCTTTCTTCTGCTGTCTCATTTTCCAAAATGATTAAATAAGCTCCAACAATGACTTTACACATGGCTAAATCCAGAGTTGCAATGTCAAGTAGACCCACTACAGGAGAGAACAGATAACTGCTCCACCTGTTTTAGGTCAGCCACTGTAAAAAAAGCTTTTTTTCTCTCAACTCCTCATCTTGTCACAGTCACCTTTGAAGGCTCTCTGACACAACACATCAGTCCTTTCATTGGGAATCCTCATGACACACCACAGATGATACCTTTTGCTCTGAAATGAGTGCAAGCCTGATTTGGTTAACCTCCCACAAAGGGTTAAACACGTCCTGTCAGGGTTTTGAGGTAGAATGCATTCTTTTTTTTTCATGTTCTGGGAGCACAGAGGGGCACCTTTGTTTGATATCAGGTGTCTGTATGCATCCAGACAGAATAGAAATTATGCACATACAAGCATGTGTGTGTGTGCAATGCCAGAACAGAGCTTTTAGTTACCTAGGTGCTCGGCTTTTTCCAGGAATGTGCGGTGGGAAACAGCACTTCAGTGATAACCTTGAAGCATTGTGGAGCGCTGCCTTCCGACTACATGAGAACCCAGAACGACTGCAAAACAAATCACCAGAGCTGCAGGCTGCAAGTGAAATCACCTCCCTTTCTGCCTCTTTATTTCCATGAGTAACGCTTTATAGTTGATGTTGACGGAATATTAAAGAGGTATGGTGAGGGAGAAGGGAAGAAGGGTGCATTCATCACTCTATCTCAGAGTCAAAAATTTATTTTCCTCCCTCTGTGGGCTGCTGCCTCTGTGAATGACATCCAAGTAAACAGACACGCACTTATCTTTCTGTCGTTATCGCCTCACGTATTGAGATGATGATTTGTCTTGTGATCTTCACCGGAATCTGGTTTCCTGGACATGTTTTTCCTCTGTCATGGTTATCAGTGAAAAACCACACCAGGGATTTTTTTTTTTTCAAATATTCTGTCAATGTAGTCGTTTGTCCTTTTTGTTGAATTTTGTCCTTTTTGTTAATTTCCCGGATAACACAGCAAATTTCATACATACTGACAGCAACATAATGCCTGATAAAATATCTTTGCCAGCATCGAACAAATACAGCCGTTGAGCTACAAAAAGAAATGAGATGTGTTGAGATAACTCCATCAAATATTTCTGTGCTTTTCATTGGAAAGAACAATAAATAAAAAAAAAAAAAACAAGGATAAATATCATCAGGGAGAAAAGCTGGAAAGACAGCTGGTACACAAAGTGGACAAGTGATATTTTGGCTAATTTTACGAATTATGATCCAAATAAAGCAGCTGCTAACATTTATGTCACATATTCAGTCATGGATCTGCAAGGCTGCAGATTATAATCACAGTTCTGAAATTATTGCCCAATGCAGAAAGACAAAGGTGGACGTGTGTTTGATGCATCCGTCTGTTAGCAAAATATTACATGAACCGGTGGGCAGGTTTTAATAAACTTGCAGGAAGTAATCACTAGATGTACCACTACTGCTGATTATCTTTTGAAGTCAACCCAATTTACGAGCTTCTTCACAGCCAACTGACAATCACAAAAACATAACTGGTTATAACTTAGTCAATCTTACAGATACTGACCTAAACTTTCTTGTGGAAGTAGCTGTGACTGATACCCAACAGATTTTCTGAATGCTAACAGAATGCACAAGATCTTTTTTCAAATTTTGGAATTACTCATTTGAAGTCGCCTCTGTCTGTCTGTTAGAATAATATCTCATGAATCACTGGATATGGATTTTAATGAAGCTTCAATTAAATAATCATTATGTGTAATTCTAAAGCTGATCAACCTTTGAAGAGAACCCAATTCAAGACGGCCACTACAGCTGCCTGACCAAAAAAATCTAACATTTTGTTTTAGTCAGTTTTACAGATATTTTGCTCAAATTTGGTGTGCCTGGAGCTAAGAGTCATTTACAACACATACTCCAAATGCTACTTATAGTACAAATTCTTTGCCTAAAACTTAGGCTTTTACACTTGGATTTGGATATCTCATGAACCACTGGACCGACTTTAATAAATCTTTCAAAAATTAATAATTGGTTATTTATTTACAGCTGATTATGATTATGGTGACTGGGGATGTATAAAGAACCCACATGAGCGGGGGCCTCATAAGTGGGCCCATTGCTCTCCCCAAAAAGACACTGGTCTGTATTCGGACCTTCATGTCCCTCGGATGATGTACATGAGGTTAGAAACACTCAACATTCTGAGCTTCTCAGAATCCATATAGGAGTCCCCAAGAATTATTTTCCTTTGATTGCTCAGAGCCAGGCAGAGGCCTAAGTAGTGCAAAGAGGTCTCTAAACTAATGCCATATCACATCACCATTTTGTGGCGATTGAGCAGATTGTACTCAGTTAGGACCCCAACCAGTGCATTTGGAGTTTTTCTTGTCAGGGCAATGAGAACTTTCCCAAACCTAAGGATTTGGGCCATTTATCAGTTCCTGTTTCTGTCTACAGTCCATCGGCTCCCTCCAACTGGTTGAGTTGACGTCTAATCCAGGCCTGTAGGGCAGTCCTACAGACTGTTGTAGAGATACCTACAACAGGCTCCGGTGGGTAGTTTTTCCACCTACCAGACTGAATACCATACTAAAGCAGAATAGCATAGCACAGGGTGGACTATGGCCATATAGATCTACTGTATCTGATAGTCTTGCGGGTATCCCCAACAACCACCTGCAATTCTACAGCACTGGTGTAGGCACATCGCTTACACTTTTCATTTACATGACTTTTTAAGTTAGGCTTCCTGTGAAGATACCCAAAGTTTAACTGACTCTGACAAGGAGAGTCCTACACCCTCCAACTTTGGAGGTGAGTAAACCTTCTTTGACTTCTATGAGTGAAAAAATAAACAATTGTTGGGTTGCAGATGATGTGGTATCAATAACATCAAATGCAGACGGGGGGCAGGAAGAAAAACGCAGCCCCGTTTCTTTCTGTTGATTCAGCATCAAAAAGCCTAAATTCTGTGGCGTGTTTGGTTGTTGCAGCTGCTCTAATCGGGAGAAATGTAAAAGTTTTTTTCGTGTTTTGAAAGTAGTGTTTCACAAAGGAGTTAATTTTAAAAAACTTACAGAAAAAACACGACAAAAGTGGATCAATAATCTACAGCTAAAAGCAGGAGGTGCGGAAACAAACAATGCAAGAGTTTGCAGCGACCACTTTCTAACAGGTAAGGATCGTATCGTTTAAATCATATTTTCAGATATTTTCCTGGATGGTTACTTGAATTTAGGTTTACAGAAGCTAAATAAATTATTTAAAAGTAGATCCAAACACATAGAAATAACAGGGGTTTACTCGTTGTTAGCATTAGCAGTAGCATTGTTATCATAGGCTAATTACTTAAAATACTACAACTCGCTACTTACCTCGGCAGAAACAAGTCAACAGCCATTTAAGGCGTTAGTGTACTCGATGTGATCCATTTTGCTGTGTTTTGAACCAGAGCAAATCATTTTCTGCCCCCCATCTGACATTCACGCGTCCTTCGGGTCACATGACTGCAACCCAGCAGTTCTGTTATATTTGGATTGACAGAAAATTCCAGCTCCCAGCACCATATGGATACTATGTTTAGTCCCATTAGGTTACACACAGTACCCAGGCAGAAGCCTTCCATAAGTATGACCAAGTCATTTGTATACCCTTGTGTATGGAGTCTAGATCTATTCAACTCACACAGGCTGTTGACAACTAGGAGCCAACACAGTGGTGAGATTACTCTCTGTGGACAGCCCCGTCTGAGGTGAACAGTTATCGAGCAGTCCCCCAGAGTTGAAGATGCTTTCCTTGTCCAAAGCATGAAAATGGCTGATTATGTTTTGGAGTCAGTCTAAGTCAACATAGGTGCCACAACTGAATAACATAAGTCAATACAAAAATTAATCTAATTCTGTCAATTTTACAGCTATTGAGCTAAAAGTTGATTTAGTTGTAGTAAAGTCATTCATCACACATACTCTTCAGCGTAACTTCTTATGACATCATATGAGATTTCGCCAAACATTACTTTCAAGTTTTGACCAAAATGGCTACCTTCAGCGGAATGCTAGAGCATTTAATTCAGGATATATATTTCTACTTTTTTGATGTTCTCCTTATTTACTCCCGGCTCAGATTTATTACAGCCCAGTTTTGAACTGGATTAATTTTCCTTTCAAACTGTCAGATAGAGGCAGGAAAAACGTTCCGTGCTTATCATACCCTGAAAACTCAAGTTATCAAAAACTCACCGACTTTTCTTGTACGTCTCTCCCATATTCTTGACATGAGTTGTCTTTCCCGGGTCAGGTAGTTGACCCCTGGGTTTCATCCCCATTCCGGTCTACTCCTCTGGCCTCCCCGAGGTGCCTCTTGTCTCTGATTCACACTCTTATCTCCACAGCGCATACAGTGAGGCGGACCGCACAGACACAGGGTCACAGGACCAATCGCACACACACATCTGAGTGAATTATTCAAATTGCCGAGAGCAAAGAGGAGCGTGCAACCTTTTCCTGTTACGTGATGGGAATGACCAGTCGGGCGGCAGTCACTGCAGATCAGTCAGTCATTTAAACGGGACAAAAAATGTAATTTGTTCTCATGTATCTGATTTTATTATAATAGCTGTAATAGTGATTTGGTAATGAGCTGGTGTCCATCTTACAATGTGTGCAGCCTAAATTAATGAAATTTCAACGAGCTCCCGTGTTCTGAAAATACACGAATTACACAGGTCTCGTTTTAGTCCCTTTATTGCAATAAAGGGCATGTATGTGTGGAGGTGTTGACACAAGACAGCAGAAAAAGACAGCTTACAGAGGCGTTGTCTGCACTTCATAAATACCAGAGCTAAAGGTAACAGGGTGGAAATCAATTACATGGTTGGCTCACCTAATTGATATCCACCCCAGCATAAACACAGATAACACCACAGTAATATTAGTGCAGAGGATTATGTTTTCATGGCACCTGATCAATTTTTACTGAATACAAAAAGAGAAAAAAAACTTTAAGCATATTTTTAGGTAATAGAAAAACAACCATGTTTTGAGCTGTTGTATGAATGCTGAATCAGCGTTCATGATGGCCCTGGTTTTTAATGTTTATGTACTTTTTTTTGCAGTCTAGTATTTTTGAATACTATTTTAGTCATTCACTTACCCAGTCCTACAATAGAGTATTTGGGTCACACATCATTTTCTTGACCCACCTTTTGGACAGCTTCTAATGCATGTCACCGTGCTTATGAAGTGGTCCGCAATGATTTTTGGGTGACTGTTAGTGCAACATGGTTCCATCCATATTACGGGACGACTAAATCTGTCAGTGCAGCCATTAATTTCCACATGGCTTCAGTTATCTCATATTTGTTTGTACAATTTTTTCAAAGTCCTGCTATTGATAATTTGATGCTGATGTGCTAAAATATTATGGTTTTATTTTAACCAATAGCAAAGAACAACTTCACAAGACAAAGGTATTATGACTCTATTCTTGTAATATTATGAATTTAATCTTGTAAATTATGACTTTATTGTCATAATAATGCAACATTGTTCTCGTAATATTACAATTTTATTTTCATAATATTACAACTTTGATCTTGTAATGTTATGACTATTATCACAATATTATGACTTTAATCATTATGACTTTCTTCTCGTAATATCACAACTTTAATGTTATAATATGGCTTTATTCATAATTTACAAAGAAAAGCTTGTAGCATGACACTAATGCTTCGTCATACAATCCTTCAGCTCATTCAGGAGTTTGTCTTCTGTCATTTTTATATTTTGCTAAACATTTATTTGCAAATATTTATCTCGAAGAAATACTTTAAAATATTTTTGATTTCTTCAGAAACACTGAACTATTTGAAACCTTTAGCATACATGCTTATTGTCTTTTTAAGCTACTAGTTTTCCTAGTTTTAACAATTGTTCTGCTACTTTTAGCTAGCCTTCTGATATGTTTAGCTAGCCTTTTGCTATTTTCCTCTAGCTTTTTGATGCATTTACAGTTGTGGTCAAAAGTTTACATACACTTGTAAAAAACA
This sequence comes from Cynodonichthys magdalenae, assembly GCA_031762555.1. NCBI lineage: Eukaryota > Metazoa > Chordata > Actinopteri > Cyprinodontiformes > Rivulidae > Cynodonichthys > Cynodonichthys magdalenae. The sequence goes on along the minus strand of JARVJO010000125.1, from coordinate 10,533,000 downwards.
TAATGTCATGGCTGTCTTGAGTTTCCAATAAG
>JARVJO010000125.1:10511670-10523104 GCA_031762555.1 Cynodonichthys magdalenae | reverse complement strand
TGGATTTTTTTTAGGGCCCATAATCTTTTAGTCCAGATCTTTATATATATATATAAAAAAGAAATAAACAGCTAAATTTGTTTTGAAATCAGGTAATTTATTTATTTCTTTCATTACATTAAATAATTTTAAATCTGAAAGACCTAACTCATTTTTATAAATAACAACAAGACTTAATATTATGACCACTAGCAGGTCAAAAACAATGAACATTTTGTCAACACAATATTCTGTTGGATGGCTTTCATTTGGAATTTGCATTTTTTTACAGCTTTTTCCTGGCAGGAAGGCAACAGGCCACAGAAAAAAAGTGCTCAAAATACCACAAAGAACAACAACAAAGATTCTGAGGTGTTCAGCTGGGCTTGAAACTCCCCAGGTACCGGTCTAAAAGGAATCTGATGATATCTCTGAGAAGCAGGCAGTCGACAAACACCTCATCCTACAACCCACAGGGCCCAGAGGATGTGTTGTTAACGATCTGGTTCCAAAAACTGTAGGAATGCTTTAAATGTTTGTCGTCCACATCCAGACCAGTCAGAGCTGGTTCGATTGTATGAACAGGCCCTGATCGATACTTGGAGAGTGGACATAATCAGAGGCCGAGTTGTGGTTTTAGGGTTACAAAGGGTGCGACACATTTGTGTGCCCACAGTACAAAATCCGCTGTTAGTGATTCACTGTAGTTAGAATGGTTCTTATTATTGGGGAGATCAGATTGTTTACAGTGTTATTCATCTATATATATATATATATATAAAAAAATATCCTTTATTTTAGTAAAATATCTAATGAGACAATAGAGCTAATTTACTTAAACTAAAATGGCTGTAATTACATCAAGTTTACATGTGTCGTGCTACAATTTGCTGTGTAGCTAAGGGTTGTTCATAACATACAATAATAACAATAAAAGCAATATTGTATGAGATTATCCATAATGTTATTTTTAAGGTTTAACCATGTTGGGTACAACGCCACCTTTTCTCAACATAAGATGTTTTTCGTCTATAAGTTTCATCTGTTGATGAAAACTTGTAACTTCTGATAAGAAAAAAGGAAGCTAAAAAGATCAATTCTAGAAAACATGATAATTATGTGTTTCTGTCACTTGAGCAGAATTACAAATACATGTTGTCCAAAAAAACTAATTAAAAGAAGCAGACATACAACCCTCTGTTTATCTTTTCTAAAAGGTTCAAGGTAAATGAATTTGTTTTGTCTTCATTAAATGTCTTTCTTCCAGTCGAAATTAATAATCTTAACATCTTTTTTTCTTTCCCATAAAAACCAGGACAGCCCTGCATACCTCTGACACAGTTCTGTCAAGTTGTTTCATTTTATTTTTTTCATTCAACATCACCACTCAGATTTTTGTTCTCTGATGCATTTTCAAAACTCTGCTTCAAAAGCGTTTGATAATTTCATCAAGTCACTGCTTATGAAAATGTTAACACACCGACATTTGTTATGATTAATGTTACATTTACCAATTTAGATTGGCACGCTAAAGTGAAGCTGAGGCAGCTGGGAAATCTGGAAAGTTCTGGAGGTTCTTGATTGTAAAATGTTGAACCAGAAATTTGACCCAGCGGTGACTTGATGTGAAAATCTGGGGCATCAACCAGCAATTCATAATTAATCCTGAGAGAAGCATGGCTGTCTCGATGTGATGTGTCGAGATAAAAAAAAAGTTATGTAAAGAAAAATGTGTTAAGATTATGAATAAATAATATTGGCGAAAGCCACGAGAAACTGCATTTAACTTTAAAATCATAAGCTACAAATTAAAGGGCTTACATAACCACTTTTTATTCCAGAGTTTTAAACTAATATTTTATTTTAAGAATTGATAACATCTTGAAAAAGATGTCATTGTGTACAGCGAAAAAAAAATATTGTCCACCTTTGCCTTGAGGCAGCAGGCTTTAAAGAAGGAATCGGACAAATAAAGAAGCAGTAAATACCATCAAAGTATAATGCCAAACAGGGACTGTGATTACACAACACACACACACAGAGTGAAACATATTCACAAATCACATCCAGTCAGCCAACAATACCAGTAAAGTCTGCAATAGAAGGAAGTGAAGCACAAGCTGTAGGCTGCAAGCTGTGCTGTATTTCAGATCTGGAGTGTGAATTTAAAAACTGCAGTCTGACTCACTAGTAAAGGACAAGAGCTTGTTTATAAAAAAAGAAGAGCCAACATGGGAAAAAAGTTGAACCTTGCTAGGTTTTTATTCTCTATATGTACTGTAGAGGTATATTTATTTAAAAAAAAAAAGCAATTTTCCCAAATTTGCAAAGCTGTCCAGAATAAATCCAGGTTTCTGACACTAATAATTTCTGGATTCTGCTCATTGAAATTATGATTTGTTTCTGGAAACAATTACATTCTGACCACTTAGATTAGGTTTTGCTGCAGGCGCTGAAAATGTGTCTTCAGAGGCCGAGACTGACATTTACAGTCACATTCCCTGATTTCAGATGGCAGCTTCAAACAGAAACTAAATGTACCATTTAGTGTAATTATTTGGGCCGATTTTGATATTTGTCACAAGCACTTCTAAGGCAGTCTGTTGTAGCGGGAGCAGAGAGAAGTGATTATTGATTTTATTGTGAATTATATTGAATTTGAATAGTTTTTTTGTTGCCCAAAAATAAAAATCTCACACCCACATAGGGGTTGAGTAATTTTAATCCAGAATGTTTGTTATTTCTTTGTCATCCTGAAAACTTTCTGTATGACTTCACAATTGCTGCAAACCCCAACTTCACATCATTTTCAGCTTTGTCTCATTAGCCTCACATCTCTGCACTCACTCCATTGCCCCTGAAGTGTTTTTCCTTTTGTGTATTTTCATACTTATTACCAACCAATCAAATACTCGTACCAAAAACCAATACAAATCATTCAAATGCTGCATATTTGACAACACATACTCTGAGTCTGATGCTTTAATTTTCAGCACTTCTGAGCACTCATGAAACGGAGTTAGCCACATTTAGCAACGGAAGAAGTCCTGCATGTGCAACACAGGGGCACCACCAAATGGCCACCCCTAAATTATTGGTGGCTTACCCTTGCCAAGACAGTTTTATATGAATAATATGTACTTTTATAATATACATTTTAGAATTCTTTTCTCAAAAATTAACATCAACTGTAAATGAAAACAAAAGTGTAAATCTGGTGTTTTCCTAACTCCTATACTGCTGTATTTATCACCTGACCTATACTGTATGACAATGTAAAGATAAATGTACTTCGCGTTGTCATCAATGCATGTTCTTATACAATGATGCAATTTGTGCTCTGCTCTGACACATTAGAGACGCCCAAGTGGAGCACCCGAGGAGTTGTTGGGGATTTGGTGTCTTGCTCAAGGACACTGCGACATGTGGGCATGACAGGAAGTCGAACCTGTGACTTTCTGGTCCCAAGTCGGCTTCCCTACCACTCCACAACCAACCCCCAAAAACATAAATGATCTGAAATTCTGTTCTGGAGTTTAGGTTTGGTGCCACCCCAGGGTTTTCAGTGGCCCAGACACCCCTAAAACGATTTCTTTGTGAATGATGCAGCATATGTTCAAAAGCATCAAATCATCCATCATTTATTTAATCACACTTCTTCCATTAACACACAGAATGACACTTTTTGGGGCGTGTTTAATCTCTGTCTATTTCCCATATGTTTAGCATCTCCTCAAATGTCTATGTTTAAAATCCCATTTCTCACACTTTGGGTCAATTTCATTGTGTAAAGAGGATAAGCAATAAGAGTGGGCAAACAAGTCCCAAATGTCTGTGGCAGTGGACATATCATGTGAAGTCCCTCCTGGAGAACTAGCCTGTGCATTGAAGATGTATGATAGTTTTATAAGTCAAGTCTTACTATGACCAAAAATATAAAACTTTTCCACCATGATGGTCACACAAAGATTAATTCAACTACAGTCCTTCAGTTAATATTATTGTAGTGCTGCATATTACAGATTTGTCCTGGTTTCTGGATGGTTTTTGAGGTTCTGATTTTGAAAAGGTATAAAAAATATGTTTCTAAAAAACCTAAACAAGGCAAATTAAAAAAGGAAAAATGAAAACAAATTTATTGTGTTTTATCCCCTGAATAATACAGAAAACCAGAATAGGCTTATTAGTGTTCATATAAAAACACAAATGAACTCATTGTCCTGATTACCAAGCCCATTTCTGAAATGCCTCTGCTGATCTCGACAATCATTTAAAACCTTGTCAAAGATTCAGAGCTAATGTCGAGTTTTGGTTTAAATTGGACAGGATGGCCCTTCCAACCCAGCTGAGGGATGCTTAGCTGAGATTGAACAGCCTATAATTTCTTTTCAGCAGCAGCTTAATTCATGCAAAGAGCTTTTACGCCATTTTGTGGATGTTTTCTGAAAGGGTAAACAAAGCTGAGGGTTAGTTAAAATTATTCAAGAGCTACATCTGAATCAAGGAAAGGAAGATTTTAAAAGGAGTAGAATAAAAAAAAGAGAAGTGGTTTTTCATGCAAGTGAAAAAAAAGTCACTCGAACCACAAATAAACCTGCAGTTTGAGAGCAAAGTGCTGTTAGCAAAATATGGAACAATCTTGGTTGTTTGTTTGGTTTGGTTGTTGAGAGCTTTGTTATAGATTTAAATTCTGAATTTGACTGAGTAACAGTCCAACTTGCTCCAGTCTGCTAATGATTGTCAGAACCACTGACAAGTAATAAGTCCCTTAGCAGCAGCTTTCTCACCAAATCTGCCAGAAAGTAGCACATTTGTGACAAAAATAGATGTGTGAGGATGATAAACATTTTATCAAGTTTTGGACACTGTATTTACGCCGCAGGCAAAAACAATTCATTTCCTTCCTGGTGCCAATATTCTTTTTTATTATTTGATCGTATTTTGTTCTGCATTAACAAACATCCTGCGAACAGCTACAAAGCAATCATCGTATTATTACACAGAACAAGCTCAGCCGAGTCACGCTGTGATTGTCCTCCCTTTGTTTGGGACCCAAAACAATAATTACAGTGAGAATGAATAATGGATAAGATTTTGTTCTGTACATGATGCAACAGAGCCGAGCGAAATTAGAACTTTTTTTTTATCTAAAGAAGAAAAGATCATTTTAATTTAGGCAGTTTCAATTGGCTGTGAACAAAGTCATAACTGTGGAGATGCTAAAAGTGCAGGAAACAAACTGTGACTTAGAGGCTGCAAATAGTGGTTAAAAGTTTATTCATTGCAGTGCAAATTAATGGAAAACAATAATTAAAGTGTCCTCTGCTCACACAAATTAAACTATATGACACTTGTGATGAAAGCAATCGCTGAGACCTTTTGTCATGAGGCTCTGTAGAAAGTTGTAAACAGTATCTAACCTGTCGTAGATAGTTCTTTAAACAACCTCTGTTTAAAGTCAACAGCAGTTCATCCGGTTTAAGCAACTTAGGCCGACTTGTGCAAACTTTGACTAAATTACTCATATTTTTATTTGACTTTGTGTTTTTATTAAATGAATTAAAATAAATAACAAATAGCTTACATATTTAATATAATTGTGAGTATTAGAGTACATCCAAAAGAGGGTTACATTAGGTTTTTTTATTCCATATATAGCATAAACAAACAAAAATGTCATAAGTTGTCTAAAAAGTATAAGTCCAACACCTTTCAAAAGTTTCAAAGCAGTTTATGCAAAGACTAATTTTTGAACCTTCACATGGCTGTCAATTTTGCAGTATGTTGCGATTCAATTAGCATTTTTTTTTTTTGCAAATGGCAGCAGCAGCAACTAGCTTTGGCACCTCCAGTGCAGCTTAAAAATGAAATAAATAATGCTTACACATAAATAATTATGGGATACAAAGTTAACAGTGATGTTAAGGCTTATAAGTTAGCATTAGCATGACCCCCTATGAAATTTTTGAGATATTTGTTCTTAAAAACATATTTAGTCAATGTTTCTGGTGGCCCTGCAGACAAGCTATGATCTCATCCATCTAGTTAGAATTAGGGTCCCATTCATTTAGCATCAGCTATTTATAAACAAGTTATTTTGGCACCAGTATTTTAGGAATCCCTAAATTGTATTTTGTTTTTAAATTAGTTTCAGAGTAACAAAAAAAACTTGAAAAAAGAAAAACATTGTTTTTAAGGATATTTTTACAAATAACAAAACCATTTGGAGAAAACAACATTTCTGTGTAGGCAAACTGAGGTTGTTCAACAAGTTCTCTACAAGTAAAATACTGACTGCTCATAACCTTTCCACAGGTACAAACCTCAGGAGATCCAAACCCTCCATTTCCATACTTAGATTATTGTGCTTATTATTAGCATTTTGTTGTAAAAATCCTTATTCTTTAGTTTTTTTTTTACTTTATATGTTATTTTTTCAAGGTGGCACAGTTGGTAGAGCTGTTGCCTCTTAGCAAGAAGGTTGCCGGGTTACATCCCAGCCAGCAACATTTCTGGGCATGTTCAGTCTGTGCATGTGTGCGTTTTCCCTGGGTACTCTGGTTTCCTCCCACAGACAAAAATCATAATTGTCAGGCTAGAGACTCCTGTGACCCTGAAAGGAAGAAGGGGGTAAAGGTAATGGATGGATGTTGTATATTTGTTTGCAAACACTATTAGGATTTAATAAATAAAATGCTTGAGCAGACTTATTGATTTGTTCTCTTATAGATCATCTCCAATCTGCTCTGCTGACACATTCAAGTGCAAATTCCTTCCGTTATTTTTACTTGTTTAAAGTTATTTGTTTGGTGTATTGCCGAGTGCTCCTGTTTATTAAGGGAAAATTGATGTCTGAAATGAATGTCTGACATTAAAGACCTCTCTTTAAAGAAAAGAATAAGTTTATTCCATATTAAGCCAGGAATGTAATTTGCTTTGCACCTTTATGTAAAATTTGATTTCTTTTTTTTTTTTTTTTTTTTTAAGAGTGAAGCAAGTCACTTGGAGATTAATCATTCTCGACAAGCCTGAAGATAAAATTGAGACCACCTTTATTATCACACCATATAAAAGAAAATCAGAAGAAAAAGGAAATCAAAAGAACTCTATAAAACAACTGAAATAGCTAAATTTGATGTATTGTTTTTTCATATTTTTTTATTTGTTAATGTATAGTTGTCTCATTATTAGGTTTGGGATCCTACATTTTGATCTAAGTTCATGAATGAGTCACCGGAGAATCTATAGTTTAAAGAGACAGATCGATAGATACTTCATTCATCCTGAGGGAAATTATTTCACCAAGCTTTCCTCCAGAATTTTGTAAATTATTTATGCTATTATGGTTTACTGCAGGAAGAATTCAAAAGAGGCAATGAACGTTGTTAGGAAGAGGCTCTTATTGAGGTCGTCAGCTCATGTTTTGGATCTCTGGGGTTAAAAAAAGGTCCTTTAAACAAGGGTTATCCAGAAAGATGTTTATTTAATATTTATTACTCTTAATAAATGACTAATTGTAACTAAAAGCAGAACATTTCCCCCCAAAGACTGCCCAAAAACATGCTACTGCTGCTATTTGTGCTTGCAAATAGCTTTCTATGTAACTGCAAAACTGACAGTGATGTAAAGGTTAATAAAACAACGTTTAATCTAAACTCCTTTAAACTTAGTTTGTGATTAGGCTTGTTTTAAGATTACAGTAATTTATTTTGATGTTAGCTCCACTAAGACTAGCCATTAGCCCGTTAATCCAATCAAATTGAAAGTATTTCTCAAAAATGAGGCTGCTCAATAAGCAAAATGAAAATCCTGTATAACCTTTCCACAGAAGTTATTTTTAAAAGATCTTGAGTGCCTCTTTAATATTTTGTCATGTTACACAAATCATTCCACTTCTTTTCCTTAAATCACACGTCAGAATTAAAAAAAAAAAAAGAGTAAAAATGATTCAAGCATAATAAGAACCGTCTTACACAGAGCAGCACATTAAAAAAAATGCTTCACAAATTTTTGCATAAAAATAATCCCAGCAGGCAGTTTGAGTAGGAAACTCAACCGAGCAGGGGAATTAAGTCAGTGCTTACTAAAAACGCACGCATGCACTCATGCATGCATTTAAGCAATATTTTAATTATAACAATAAAGTGGAGGAAAGTGATCTGTCTGTGCATGTTTGTCAGGCAGTGGATTGTGCATCGACCTTGCTGCAAACGCTAACTCTGGTGCTATTTGTCTTGCTAATTTCACACCATGAGCGTATAGACTAATGAGTGTTGTGTGGAAAAGGGAGCAGAAACTGCACACTGACTCATAGCTTCTTAATTGCTTATGGCAATTCACTTTAGTCTTCTGGTTCTTTCCAACGAGTCAAGCATACTTTTAACTCAGCCTTTCACACGTACTGAAGTGTGAGGTGTCTGTGTGCCAGGATGAAGTGAGGGCCACTCACTGGCCAAGTATTATTTTCAAACCCCCTCAGGGGACCTGTGGGGTTCCAGCAGAGCTAGGACAGAACTGTCTTTACATAGATCTGATAGAGAAATGTTTTAATATTCGCGTGACCTCGCATGCACCTACGTCGATTTAACACCAAATCGTAAGTGAGGAACGCTATTTGTCATTATGTTCCTCTGAAAGGACAGAGTGTAAATTACTCATCCATAATGTTGCAACAATAAACAACATAAAGGCGGTCAAAGCTTACAGTTAGTAAGATCCGAAAACATAAACACCTTGATATCAGTCCCAAAGATTGAGAGCGGTCTGTTCTTGACTTCAGGCTTTATGCTGCAAGTGTTTTACTGTGCGTCCAAAGCAGAGCATAAAGGCCAGGGGGCTTCTGTTGTGGACATTTGATATCTCCGGAGAGAGGAACTTAGGCAAGAAGAAGATGAGATCATTATTAGAAGCTGCACTGAAGTGGCTGGAAGTGCATTAATTTTATTGTGATACTGTTTCTTCACTAATTAGCCTTGTGCAATATGTGTGTTTTGTGGGTTTTAAAGTGAATTTGAACCATTTAGTTCTCCACATTTGGGCTGTGGATAGGGGAGTCATCCTATAACCAAAGGTTTGCTGGTTCGATTCCCTGTTCCAGCCGTCTAAGTTGTTGTGTCTTTGGTCAAGACACTTCCCCCACCTTGTCTACTGATGGTGGTCAGAGGGTCCAAGGCGCCAATGCATGGCAGCCCCGCCTCTGTCAGTGTGCCCCAGGGCAGCTGTGGCTACAATGTAGCTTACCACCATCAGTGTGGGAATGTGTGTGTAAATGGGAGAATGACTGTAGAGTAAAGCTCTTTGGGGTCCCCATGGCGCTTGATAAAGTGCTAGTCCATTTACCATTTGCCATCTCATGGTGTGACTGCTAATCCTCACAGATGTGTTTGAGCCACATCATTTTAGATTATAACTGAGACCTCTCTTTGCGATTTTTGTCGAGATTAAACATTCAGCCAGAGCGCTGTCTGAAATATAACAAGTTCTACATGACGATCTAGGAAACCAGCTAAAGAATTAATCCTGTCATATGTGGATAACCAAAGCCTGCATCTATTTAACTGGTAATGAAATGCGTTGTCAAAAGAGGTTTTTTTTGTCACAACCTTTATTTGATTGAAAGAGTGAGTCATTCTGTCACCGGGGGTTAAGTTTTGCATTTTATTTTAGTTTTTTATTTTATGATTTGAAAAATTAATTCAGGTGCAAAATCAGTGGTGGCTCTAGTCCCATATATACAGTAAATAAATGTTTAAAAAGAAAATACTATTGCTATAAAGCATGTCTAAAAGCAATTCTAAATGATTATATTCGAATTTACAGGAGTCCTCAGATTTCCTCTGCTCTTGAAAGATGTGCAAAGCTTTGCTGGTTGACTCGTAATTAAAAGGGGTTGGTACATCCTAGTTTTTCATTTCAGTAATCATCTGAGCCCAATTTATTAGCTGCTATACAACACCAATCAAAGGTTAGACAAACCTCCCTATTCCATTTGAATGAGAAACTGTGTCTAAACACTTGCAATAGATTAAAAAAACTAGATAAAAAATTTCACTTGAGCTTTAAAATTAAGATTGGAATCAAAATCAGAATATCACTGGTAGATTTCTAGCAGCATAGATTTTACGTTTCAAAGTGTTAAGACTGAACAAGAACAGATCACAGAATCAAATAAAATTACATTTTCACATATTCAGAGCCATTTGAGATTTAATGACAGAAAGGCAAAATGAACTGAGCACCATGGTTCCAAATAATGTCAGGAGGACGCATGTAAATACGGAATGGAACACAAATGTTCCCTGAGGTACACGGACGGCTAGTATGAGTGGGCTAGTATAGGGCAAAGCCCTCCCTGGTGTTTACAATAAAAATGTTATAATACCTAATAAACACAACGTAAAAATATTGCATCACATTTTGTGAAATTTACAACAGAACTTGTGTCAAACAGTCTGGAGAAAATCCCAGAGACTTTCCAAAGGACTAAGTTTTCACAGCCTTGTTTATTTGATGTATTTCCTGATACAGAATGATTGACAGTTGCCTGGTCACGCCCCCTCAGTTTGCTGCTCATAGGGGCTAAAATTGCTCAGCACAGGGTCACAAGCCCCAGTCACTGAGGTTAGACAAAATAATGTGCCTCAAGCGCGAGTGTGTCTAGGTGTGTTCTGGCGTAGACTGAGTCGGTACGATGGTGAGAAAAATTAACACAAATGAGATGGATTGTTTAATTTCTCACCCATTTTCCTACATGTCATTGGAGGGAAAAATTGGAAGTGAAGAGGTTGGGGTGGATAGACCAAAGGATATTCAAATCCAGCAAGAGTTTTTCTGTGACCTGGTTTCAGTGTAAAGCCTTTTTAACAGCAACAGTAGCTAACAAATCTCTTTTCTGCTTTTCACATTTATTGTTTGGAGGTTTTATTATATATATCTATATTTTTTGTATCTGTTAGCCCACCCTACAAATATGACTGCAACTCAAGCAAGCCATTAAGAACTTATTGTTGAGAATGAAGGCAAAAGGTCCATTTTAGAGGTATGAGTGTAATAAATAAGAGGTTTCAGTTTGTTTAACCAATCTACATACAGTTAGGTCGATATATATTTGGACACTGACACAAATTTTGCCTTTTTACCCGTTTACTGAAACATATTCAAGTTATAGTTATATAATGTACATGGACAAAAAGTGCAAACATTCAGCTTTCATTTGAGGGTATCCACATTAAAATTGGATGAAGGGTTTAGGGGTTTCAGTTCTTTAACATGTGCTACCCTGTTTTTAAAGGGACCAAAAGTAATTGGACAATTGACTCCAAGGCTATTTCATGGACAGGTGTGGTCATTCCCTTCGTTATGTCATTCTCAATTAAGCCGATAAAAGGCCTGGAGTTGATTTGAGGTGTGGTGCTTGCATTTGGAAGGTTTTGCTGTGAAGTAAACATGAGGTCAA
>JARVJO010000125.1:10489516-10507949 GCA_031762555.1 Cynodonichthys magdalenae | reverse complement strand
TTACTTTTGAGCTTCTGAAATGAAGGGATTGTGTTTAAAAGATGCTTTAGTTCCTCACATTTTTATGCAATCATTGTTTAACCCACTGAATTAAAGCTGAAAGTCTGAACTTCAACTGCATCTGAATAGTTTTGTTTTGTTTTGTTGTTGTTAGAAAAATGTTCTCTGTCCAAATATATATGGACCTAACTGTAAGTTTATGTTCAGATCAGTCATATCCATTACATTTCTTGAGCAGAAACTTAAAGTTCCAATAAACACAGCTAGAAGGACTGCCAATAGCCACAGTACAGACAGTTCAGTACCAACAAAAAGGTAAACTGCCTCAGATAGTTTGAAGGACTGTGAAGCACTCCCCTGCAGTCTGAAAGCACCTTGTATCAAAGACAGCACTTAAGTGTAAAAAGACTAAAACTGAGCTGCCTCCTTTATCAGCACTAGAAGGCCATTATGCACGACTGGAGTCAAGTTTGGATATTAAAATGTTCCCTTGCTGTGTTTGTATGTTTGGTGTGTCTGTTCTGCAACCCTGCTCCTTTTAAAGCTGACAATCAAAACTCTGGCATGAAATCTTTTTTAGTGTGTGTGCAGAACTGTTTTGAAAGTCAAAAGTGCAAATTGCTTCTCACAAACCTCCAGCCTTCCATCGACTTCATAAACAATGGGTTCCCTTTAACCGTTGACCATGAGTAATTCTGAAAAAAAAAGTGTGTGGCATTTTCCACATGCCTGATTGATGTTTCTATGAATATGTTGCTCAATGACAACATGTCATGTACGCTTAACAAAAAGAACAAAAATCAATGGATTCCCTGTCATTTACAGTCCCTTTCTTTCAGACTGTTCACAGTTTTAAAGCATGTGGCGTCAGGCAGTCTAGACTTAATCTGAAACATTAAAAATATGCTGTAATTCTTCCTGCACTTGTGCACAGCTAAAAACTGAATTTGGGTGTTAGGAGTGTAGATTTATGACTGGTGCAGCTGTGGCGGAGTTGTCCTGTAAACAGAGAGTTGCCGGTTCGATCCCCCCTTCCAGCCATCTCAGTCGTTGTGTCCTTTGGCAAGACACTTCACCCACCTTGCCTACTGATAGTGGTCAGTGGATCCAGTAGCGCTGGTGCATGGCAGCCCAGCCTCTGTCAGTGTGCAGAGCAGCTGTGGCTACAATGTAGCTTACCACCAGTGAGTGAATGCATGTGTGTGAATGGGTGAATAACTGTAGTTTAAAGCACTTTGGGGTCCAACTGGGCTTGATGAAGCGCTATACAAGTTCAGACAATTTACCATGCAGAGTTTCGCTTGATAAGAGATTTATTACTAGACAGACATTGAGTTTGTTCAGTGGTGGGCACAGCTCTACTCATCTGTTAACCAGCTAATAACAGAACTAATATTTAGTTCAGCAGTTTACATTTGCATTAACTTCATATTTTGCTTCAACTTTACAAATTAACAACAGACATATCTTCCACATTACACATCAACTAATTTGAGATACATACTGACTTCCACTTGCAGCAGAAGCAACCACATACACAGTTTAATTGGTACAAGTCTCATGGTGACATCATCCCCAAGCTAAGAACATTTATGTTTGTTTCAAATTCTCTTAATTTGAATAGACCATCCATCCATCCATTTTCTTTAGAGAGTTGAAATGCAACAGCATAAAATGCCTCGAGTGAAGACCCTTGTGGGGTTGTGGTTCTGGTAAAAAGTAACTGTTTATGTACTTGCAACTTCCATAAGCTTCATATTTAGCTTTGTGCAACATGTTGTAGTGGTGACTAAAATCCTACAAAACAGACACCTTTATTTTTCTTTTTTTCATTTGCGGGCTGGGCAGAAGTCACCCAGTTGTCCATCCCTAGTTTAGTGTCTATATAAGCAAATATCTGCATCTCTTTTTGCTGACTAAATTATAGCATTTCACAAGATTCCATGTACTTTATAAATATGGTTTACGATAAAGACAGCCTGTCTGAGATTAATCTAATCATAAACTAGGAGTGTGGATACTATGATAAAATGTCCTGAATGGGTCAGAGTACATATACTAACATGTACAGTATGACTTCACCGTTTTCTTTGTATTATTTCGCTTTATTTACCTCTTATCCTCCAGGATATTATATTTAGATGGCAGATTATATTTAGACGCTTTAATTGTTATAAATCCTTTTTTCTCCTATCGTTTTAAAGACTAGGTATTTTTGCTGTATTTCTTACAACATCAAAGGGATGTGTGTTTTTACCTTAATTACAACTGATATTTTGGTTTATTATAGAGCATATGCTTTCTATACCAAGGATTGCTCATTAAGCATCTTAATCCTCATTATATTTACATTATGAGAGCTGAAAGGTGGACTGCTCTTTCACAGGAGCTGGAGCATAAACACCTCATGTATGAATCAAGTGGATGCCAAAATATCTTTGGGGACAGATAAAAATGGCTAAAGGTTCTTTTGTTAAACTATCAGGGGTTTGAATAAGCTTAGCCTGAGGACACTGGAGACTAACAAGAAAACAGATGAGTCATGATACCATCAGGAGACACAAACATCCATTAGACTTTAAGCCAAGGTGTCAGAGCTTTTAATTCATCATCATACTTATTCAGGGTTTGTACATTTATTATCCACAGATGTGCCATCTGTGGATAATAAACGTACAAACCCTGAATAAGCTAGGCCTGAATTTTGAGATTTTTCATACAGCCAGTTCCATTTGTTCAAGGGGATTGTCTCCCTCAGAATTGGAACATTGTTTTAGGAGTGCCAATTTCACGCAATGTCATCAAACAACTGGTCAAAAAAATATACTACTACAGCAATCTAATCCAGACACTTCTGGGCTCCCATTAAACTGTTGAGTTGCCCTTGTTCTGTGATCAGGCTTTTAGTAGAGTGTTATTATTTGGTGAGGCAAGCAGCATTTTATGTTGAAGCATCAATCCACGGTCGGTTTGCAATGTCCCATTAGCCACCTGTCAGATCATGGTGCCATACACTTCTCATAATATTCTGCTATAGTGTTCAGTCGACACTGAAATTTCAGACCAAAATGCCCGCTTTCATTACATGGACAGCTATTTAACATCATTTTAATGTTAAAATTAATGTAGTGATGACTAAAAGCATGTCTCCAATCATTGGGAACACTGGGAGAGGACAAATAGAGGCAGGCCTCGCTTTTAATGTCACGGATTTATTGATTTTGCCATTTACAGTGATGGTAAAAAGCAAGTAGAGCCCATTAATAATAAGGTTTTATATGAAGGAACATAATAAAAAATGTTTTGGTCTTTACTAAGTCCTAAAATGAGATAATAAAACTGTAGATGAACAACAGACATTTTAGATTGTGTCATTAGTTAGCAAAAACTCAGATGCAGGTAAAAACAAAGAGCAGAGAAATTAGGCAGCCATGCAACGGACACAGCAGATGTACATCCTTTTAGTCTGATCAATCACTGTGGCTGTTTCTTCTGCCCAGCAGCCAATAGCACTGCTGCGAGGAGCATTTAGAACTCTGCAAAGTACAATTAATGAAGTCTGAAAAATGCCAAGCCCTCATCGGCATCCACTGACTGCTGCAGATTTTAACTGTCTGGCCTTGTTCTTTATTTCTCACCAGAGGCGTCTTTAGGACCTGGAAACGTTGGGGGGCTTTGCCCAACAGAGTAAACTCATGCAGCTACTGTATATTTTTTGTATTATTTGAAAGGAAAACTAACAGGATGTGTTGCACCAGATATTTGAAGAGGCTGTTTTTTACATCATGAAAGAAAACAAAACACACAGTTTTAGTTCTCTTCCACCCCCACCCCACCCCCACTCCTTAATAGCCTCTTTCAAAAGACACCTTAGTCTGGGACTGAGATGTTTTCTGGCTGCTTTGGTCTATTCAGAAGACACTTTGTTGGCGAGGGGGGTCAAAGAGAGACTAGTTCTGATTCCCCTCTGTACATTATTATTGTTAAACCTAATTCAGTATGTTTTGTAATTGATACTAGGCAGATGTCCGTCACTCATTAAATGTGTCACGTTGCACTTCAGCCCAGCTAAAATCTGCTCCATGTCTGTTTTGGTTCCACTCTGACCGTTTCATTTCTGAATGTTTACATATGAGCAAAAACTGTCCGGCTTCACTTGTGGTTTATGAATGAGCTCATCGACAGACTGGTTTGTGCTGCCATTTCACAGACCTGTCTTGTGAATGTGGCAAACGTTAGCAGCAAAAGTTAACCCAAAGACAAAAACAGAATTTTAATGTTGACATTAAGTTGTTAATATTGAATAATATGATGAACATAAAACATAAGGAAACTTGTTTTATACAGACCACCTGATTGGTACCAGAAGCTCAAAACAAGTGGCAATAGAAACAGCAAAATGAGCTGCTTGGCAGAGAAGATTCGGCAGGTTTTTTTCTTGTGCAAAACCCACATACTGAGCTCTACTGCTCATCCCACAAAAGCATGTTCCTTACAAATGTGGCACCATTTAAAAGGGAAATTAACAGGCGTTCCAATGGTATAAGAGTTACTGCAAAGAAGCATTGTTACAACAAAGAATCTACCAAACACAAATTTCCTTACCTTTTGTGCTAAGTATAAGTATGGATGGACATTAAGGCTACGTTCACACTGCAGGTCTTAATCTTCAATTCTGATTTTTTGCTCAAATCCAATTTTTTGGCGTGATACTTCACATATTTCCAATGTGAACTCTCAATAGCATTGATGCAACGCGCATGTGCAGAAGATTACATGACGTCACATTCAGCTCATTGTTCAGTGATTACAGAAGAATATTGGCATGTCGATTCTGAAGTTGTGCAATCAGAGACAAATAAATAATTATTTGACATGCTTGTTTAGCTCACTGTTTACTTTTGAACCTGCCTCTGGCTTGCTGTTGCAGTGCAGCATTTTATTTTTGGAACAGGAGTGAAATGTTGACAGAGAAGTATCGATCCAATAACTTCAGTATCGATATGGTCCGAAACAGACGTTACTGTTATTTATTGCGGTGGATTCTCAGTCATCCGGGACATGGAAAATTAAAAGAAAAAAGATAAAGCAACCGGACTTCTGTTCTATAGCTGAAGACGTGTGGCGGTACAAGATTTAAACTGCACAAGGTTGGTATTAATATTCTAAATACTTGGATGGATCTGCTCACCTCCATCTTGCTGATGTAAGTCACATGTAATGTGACATGAACGTTCAGACTAAGGTCACATTGAAAAACATCAGACATGTATCCAATTTAGTACCACAAACTGAAAAGGCCTGGGTCAGACTTGGAAAAAAAAAATCATATTTGTCACGTTCAGACTGTCATGAAAAAATCCGATATGGGTCACAGAGGGGGAATAAAACAGATTCGGGTCACACTAGCCTTCAGTGTAAATGAAGCCTTATTGTCGGATTATTTAATTTGGCAAGTCTCGTCAATTTCTACTGATTTTGTGTCACACATGTTGCTTTTTACTGTGACAAATTGTGATATACTGTGATGTATAATTTTTAGATTTAGGAAATTGCACAGTGCAACCACCTGACTTCATGCAAACCACAATGCGACCCATATCAAACACCCTCAAGTACTGATAATATGGTCCACGAGACATCATCTGTCTAATAACTGTTACTGTTTTAACTGACTGTCAGATTCCCAAGCAACTGCCTGATAACACTATTATTTCACTAGCGATGCACCCGCTTGTGCCTTCTGGTGCCTACACATGCCAGCTCCTTGCAAACTGAATCAGCACCCATCACTGATTTTCACATGTAGCATCCGTTTCTCGCTCAACTGTATTTGTCAGCGAGTCGTAAACAGCTTCTTCACTTCCTCACGATTTCAGCCTCTGAACAAAGCTCCCTGAGAACATGACACAAACAGACTACCATTCAATTACTTCTTCAGTGTGGTGCTCTCTTTCCTATCGATATAACCAAGCAAGGAGTCACATTGTCTAAGAAGATAACTTAAAATAAAAGGGAACTGCTCTAATAGCATTGGATTTTCTGTGAGCAGACATAAATGGATACATTTTCTGCACAGGAGCAAAAGTATTTGAGTAGGACTTTACAACTGAATATTGTCTTTAAAATATTTTTACACATATCTTTCAGATTATTACAAACTCTTCTTGCAAAAGATTCCTCCCTTTCTTCAACTTCAATATTTGTCACACCAAGCTTTTTCTTATTTACCATTCCATGTGGCTTTACACTTTGACCCTCCTCTCTGCTTTTCCTTTAAAATATGCAGCAAATAACCTACAGCTGATATATTGACTAACCCCCACCCCAAGTTCATCTTCCTGCTCATACAGCACATGGCAGGAAGGGATGATGCCTCCAAATATCATCAACATCTAAGTGAAACGTGCTGTGAAATGAGCTCGGTATTTATTAGCACCACCGTGAATGACATGATTGCACCCTGGGGACTCGGTGTGATGAAGAACTGGTCTACAAATCTGCATCTGACTGTCGATGATTCAAAGCCTATTTTAAGCATTTGCTCAACATTTGGCGAAGTGATGCACGCGAAGGTTTGCGAAGCAGATGGATGGCAATGTGAGAGCATGGACCAACTTGGACCCAAAAAAAACACAGAATAGACAAAGACAGTTTAATAATTCTGTCTAGTTCATCCACAGCAGCTTTTTTAAAGGAAAGGCTTTGACATAAGAGATGAACAGAGAGATCCCACTTGATTTAGTTGTTAAATTATAAAGCAATCTGACCTAAACATACAATTGAAGTGGCTTAAAAGAGCAGCAAAATGCTTCTGAACATTGCTAATGTGATTTGTTCATAATTTAAACTAAAGAAGAATTTATCTCTGTTGATGTTTAATGGTGTTTTATGAAACTGATCAATGAGTGATAACCCACAAAAGGGTCCCAGTGAGCAAGGCCTCAATATTTCACTTCGTGTGTCTACCAGAGATCTGAAATTTGCACTCATTTTTTTCATCAACTTTCAATTTAATATTGACTGGAAGGAAGGAAGGAAGGAAGGAAGGAAGGAAGGAAGGAAGGAAGGAAGGAAGGAAGGAAGGAAGGAAGGAAGGAAGGAATGAATTGGGAGCTCAAATGAATACTTTGTTCAATTTAGTATTTTAAAGGGTTGTCCCTTTATGTCAGGGATAGGCCATATTCAGCCCACAAATGACCTTTGTCCGGCCCGCTAGAGCTTAAAATAATAAAAAAGTTCACAAAATTTCAAAGCAAACTTATGTGCTTAGGTTCAAGGCAGACAGCTTAAAGATGCTGTCTACCATGAAAGGTTTTAATATGAAGACTGGTTTATACTTAAGAGTCGCACATCTTGTTCCTCCTGGTGAGCGACAAAAACTTGCGCAACTTCCGTCTGCACTCCCGCTGCTATCCCCCCAGTGACAGCAGTCGTGTGCATTGCCCCCAGTCAGAACTATGCAGACCTTTCAGCTTGGAGCGTGTGATTGGTTAGAACTTTGTGGGTGTGTTTGTTTACACAGCAGTCCTGGACTCCGATCAGCTCTGCCTTCATCAAGTTATTTTGTTTAAATGTTTTTTTTTTGTCTGAAGCCAGTTGCTAAAAGAGATAGAAGAGCAGCTGGTTTGATCCCATTGAACATGCAGCTGTTTTTCACATATTTTTTCATCACCACCATTAAAATAAAACCTTTTTTTTTTTCCTCCGCGGACTCTTCACCCAACAAGACACGATCACTAAGTGATGAAAAAAACATCATTATTGCTGTTTATGTATTATAGAGCTGTGGGAAGGCAAAGGGTGGATCTATGATCATTTATGGCCCATTACATCTTCAGCCCATTTATACTTGCTCACCAAAAAGACGTCCAAAATGATGCAATCACAAACCTGCTGTCTCACATCATAGTGAAGTATAATCCAAGCATAAGTTGCCACTGCAACATGTTGCACAAAGCTAAATATGGGAAATATGCTGAAGTTGCAAGGGTTGCTATCATAACCAAACTTACATAAACCACATTGACTTTTTACCAGAACTCAGCCACAAGAGTCTGCAGTCAATGCGTCTTATGCTGTTGAGCTTCAGCTCACTAAAGTAAGTTTATTTTTTGTTTGCTTTAAACGTTTAGATTTTATAATTATTAAACAACATTCGAGCGTGAAATATGTTCAGTTACTGTACTGTATGTTGGTTTAACAAACATTACACACAAACTTTTTTTTTAATGACAGTTTAATTACATTTGGCTGTGTCCAGTATGTGGCCGTCTGGTAGTGTCAACAAAATATCGTGGCCCCTTCCATCATTTTACTTGCCTATCCCTGCTTTATGTTTCTGACAAAGGAAGATTTAGACAAAGATGTAAAGTTAACAGTAAGGTTTTAGTCCATTGTGTTTGCCTGTTAAAACTGCTGTGAGTTTGAACCCTTGGGTTTCATGAGGTTAATATGCACTGAACTGAGGGAAATTGGTAAACAGCATACACACTCTTGGGCAATTTAGTAGTTTGGGGCAACTGGAGCTGTGTAAGAATTAGTGCACATAGAAAAATCACAGCATAAATCCCAGGGAAAAATAGATGTGAACTGTTCTCCAAAGTAGGACCAGGGCTGTAACTCAAACCCAAAGACCTAGAGAGAACAGAATACATGAAATATCTGATTTAGTTCAGATTTTCCTAAATTATTTTATATTGTTAACCTAAACCCTGAATAAAAAGAAATCTATTATGTTACAGTATTGGGATTTAATAGATTTGAGCCCAAGAGAATGTCATTTTCAGTTAGACATGAGTTTTTAGTTTCCAAATATACAACTGATTACAATCCTCAGCTGATACAAACATTTTAACTCTGGGCAGACAATTGAAGGTTGCTGTTAGTTTCACGTGGAAAATATCTTAGAAAGTATCTTTAATTAATAAGCAAGGGAAAAAGAGGTTTGGACGCATTTAACCTAGATGCATGCATTTTACAAAAGGCAAATTAAATCTCTGTTGCCAAATTTTGTTTTTTGACTTTTCTTTATTTGCAGCTTATTTGCAGAAATGTAGCATGGCTGTAGAAGTGCAGGTATTTTGACCCTCTGCTAGTTGCAAGTTTTCAATGTCAAATACAGCAGAACATCAATCCGTCTTCTTTAGACCGATGGTTTCCGGTTTCTGACAGTGATCGAAGCTCTCCTGTGTCCTGATATTGATGTTTTCATCCACAACTTCTTTCTGTCTATAGACTGAACTACTCCTGTCCTGGACCTGTGGCTGTGCAGAGCCATCATCATGAATCAACTTCTACACCAAATATTCAGGATTTGGGGTAAAATGAATAAGAAAGAAATATGTATTTAATCAGATCAAGCAAGTAAAATACTTATCATGGTAACACCTGTGTCTAAAAGGAAAAGTCATTATAATCTGTCCTCTATTTATCCAGACTATTACTTACAAATTGCTTATTAGTGTGCCTGTTTAATCAGGCAGAGAAGCAAAACCAGTCGTACATATTGATCTCAGCAGAAATGGCTTTGTGTTTTTTTTTTAATGGAAATAGCCATTAGGATTTAGAGACATTCTAAAGTGAAGCTAAGTCCAACAGTTACTTGTTGGTAAAGCTTTAAGATGTCTTACCAGTTTAAGCCAAGCAAACGTTAACTCCATTTTTTTGTGACAAAAATAGCATCTCCTTTTTATCTTTTAATCCCATGTCCATTGTTTCAGCTGTGTATCTTTCACATTGAAATAACAAAGTCCATTTTCAATAGAAATATGAAGGTTTAGGTGGAGGGGAATCCAATGGCTGCACGGTGCATTCAGATGTTAAACCTGCCAACACTCTGAACTTTAAATTGTTCATGTTTAGCTGGATCAATAGAGGAAAAAAAAAAAAATATATATATATATATATATATATATATTAACCCCACTGGCAGAGGCTTATTTTTCCTGAGGGATTTGTTGTGGAGACTTATCCTACGCCAGCAGAGAAATCTTCGCTCTTTAAGAGATGTGATTATTATGGGATGCGCAGCAGTCATAAATCCAAAGCTGTCGATGCGTACACAAAAGTGCACACGCCACGCTCATCTATGCAGGTATCAGCGTTTCCTCTAAAAAGCAAATACTGTATTTACCCAGGTATCCATTCTTTTTTTTTAACATACTTGATCTCAGACAGCTCCAGCTGCAGTTCTCTAGTGTTTTTTTTTTATCTCATCATTGTTTCCTCTGACTTTTCCTTTTTTTTGTCCCAAAAACTGATATTTATCAGTCATCATACTGAGTGGCTGTCCTAATATTTTGACATCCATCATGACAGTTATGCCAGAGGAAACATGAAAGGCTGTTGTCAGTAAATAGCTTCAAATGCAGTGCAACGCAGGCAGCATGACCCACATAAAGATACTGGGTATAGACAATGTCACATTTGTTGAAATTCTACACTACAGTGTCCTTGAAAATAAATAAGTTTAGAGAATATCCAGAGTTTCTTATATTTCTTTTGAAATGCACAAAGACTGTTTTTTTTCCCAGGCCTCATAGAAAATGTCAGTTCGGATTAGGTTTAATGATGCTCTGTTTAAAAATCTGACATCCTCTGCAATTTAAATCAGATGGCCATGATTAAACATGATTGAGGCTAAACTGGCCTACCACTATTGCCACTTGATATATAATTGACATTAATATTCATGATAGTACAATGTTTTTCATCCTTTGCTCTGCATAAATCTCTATGTTCCACTCCTCATTAGAACTCTACTTCCCAGGAGGAGAAGAGAGGCTGTGTGGGAGGACAGAAGCAAAACTGTTGAAAAGAATCAGGGCTGCACACTGAATGCATGTGCGCTTTGTGGTGAATGACAGCACAGACAGAAGCACCTTTTTACTACATGTATATTGAAGACATCTCAAATAAGCTTGCGTGACCCGTGCTCAAGGTTTGTTAGACCTCTGCAGTCAATAGCCCGGCTCCAAAATCACCCGTCTTCCCTCCCGTCCCGCATGCCTGAGACTTTCCGAGTCAAAAATGCTCAAGAGGCAGAAATAATATCATTCACTGAAGCAAATCACGAAGAAAAGGAATCGCCGTTGTTCCATTTCAGCTGCACTGGATGGATATCATGAAGCGTTAATGCCATTTTTCCTCTGCAAAAAAAAAAAAAAAAAGACGGGTAATGATTTCCAAATGATTATTGTGCTGCCACATTGCACACACACGGCTGTTGGAATGATCCTTGTGAATTCATTCAAATCGCATTACAACAAAAGCGCAGACAACGAAGCAGTGGGGAAATTCTATTGGAGAATGGCTGCTTGACAAGGCGTATGTCAGGAACTATGAAGAGGAGTGGGTCTTTACACTTGCATGGCTAACAGATGGGCTTGCTCTCACCAATGACAAATATCTGAGGTCACTCATTTGTATTCTTTGTGTTGCTCTGTGCCAAGTTTTCAAGGTCTGTTTTTTTTCCATCCAGACCTTGAATCATCTGCTTTACCTTTCACAAAAGGTCCAACAGAGTATGTTGAGCTTTTCATGAAGTCTGCTCAACACAAATCCCAGAGCTGTGGCTTCTTATAATATGAGACCTGGCAAGCTGCTAGCTTTACCAAAAGTGTCAATGTATCAGTGTGATAGAAACAACATTTAACAGGTTGGTTGTGCGAATGAGATGTTCTTAGCCAACCCTCAATTTACACTTAGCTCTGCCACTGCATGAACTCTGCAGTAAAAACACACCCATTAGTCAATGAGGGCCTTAACACTACCTACACAGTGTGAATCTAGTTTGAGTGGACTTTCATTCACAATAATCTCTCTTTAACACTGATTGATGATCCTAAATATTTGAATACATTTTTTTTTTTAGGTTTTGAAGACGGTTCTAAAAGGTTTGCAGGTTTCTGTTATACTCGGCTCCAATATGGTTTCATCTCACTTCAGCGTCACGTCTGTAAATACACAGGCAGGATGATAGGGTCTTAGTTGATCCACTACTCATTGGTTCAGAAATGGCAACAGGGGTAGTCATAGAACTCAGTTGGCATGCATTTATGTATGAAGCAGGGAGGGGTGGAAGCACTGCTCTCTCTAATGACGCCATTGTCGCTCAGCTGAATCTGCAAGCCAGCTTACGCTCAATTTAGGGTCTCGTTGATTAACTCAAAGGCCTGCATGGCATAAATTTCATTATCTGTGCTGGGTCTTTGAGGGTCTATCGCATTTGTTTGGAGTTGAGATGATACTGGATGAAGAGATCTGCCTTTAATAATATTTGTACAATTTACCACACTGGCAAAACAGAAGAAACACAAATTGGGTGTCGTTCTTAGTGGAAGGCTGGCAAGCTGAGTGCATGCAGACTTAAAAACCATGTTGAAGGCTTCATGTGTGTAAGCACACAGCCTTTATTTAGCAGGTGTGATTAACCAACAGAGAACAGGAGAGTACAAGGACATATGTTAAGCCTTTATTCCCCCACCAATAAGATGCAAGAATGTAGGAAAAAGGCCTATTGCAATCAAATGAATCTGCTGATCTTGTGCGTTGTTTGGATCACTGTAGGTGGATTTTGTAGGTGACACAGGCTAATTAGCAAACCCAGTTCTTGGTTGGCTTTTTTCTTTTCTTGAAGACAGCAAAAATAGACTCGCTGTCCTTGCGGCGCGCTAACAAAGCTAGCAAGTAAAAGACATGGCTGCTTCTTGGGGAGCCAGCCAGGCCACACACAAACACCACCTAATGACCCAATCCCACTTTGCCCCCCTCAACCACTGCTTAATCAGGTGGGGGTCAGGAGGACCCCACCGCCACACCAAAAATGACTGGAGTCATATGGACCCCACAAAGACAGCGGGAGGGTTAAACAGTCCCCTCACACACACGATAAATTACTATAACTAGACAAGAGGTACATGAAGATGCGTATTAGGAAAGAAAATTAATAAAAATCCAGCCACAACAAAGTAGGCTGGTTTACCTCAATGTTCACATATTTGTTTTTGTTTCAGCCATTGTTTCACCTGTGATTTAAGATCTGTTAACGTTTCTATTGTTGATGGTAAAACTGTTCCACATATGAGGTCTAAAAAACATTTAGATGAAAGGGACCAGCAAAGGCTTCTGGTTACTGTGGCCTAGGTGGCTGAAAATCTTAACCAAGATGCTCCTGCTCTGATGGCAAGTGTGTACCTGTTATGACTGTGTGTACAAGTACTGTCACTGGAGTCACTTTTTCTTGCCACTTCAGGCCAAATGATGACTAATTTCAGAGCAATTTCAGGGTGACTTAGTTGCTGTTATCACAGAGCACAGGCCTGGTGGAGGCTTTTTCTGCAGACCCTATCTGGACATATTGCAGTGACTCTTGGGACGAGTAAATTTTACACCAGTTCCGCCTCAAATTACAAAACGTGTCAAACTTTACCAACTAGATTTCAATCAAGTTTCTTGTGCTTGGTGGATGCACTCCCATGATGTGCATCTTAAACACACAAAATGAAGTAAATGGTGTCAGCGTTAAAGAACGGCGAGTACCGTTTAGTCATTTCACCCAGAAAACTGTCACAACTTGGCTTTTTCCACTGACAATCTGAACAGTATTAAAATATTCTTGTTAAAAAGTGAATGATTCATGTAAAGATGTAGTCTAAACCTGCAGGGCAAAACCAAATAAATTTTACACAGAATGATACATGTTTTCTGAATTCCATTAAGTATGGCTTTTATGCACAAGAATAGAGTTGTTTATTCAAATGTGTCAATGCTTTTGGCCAAGGGCAGTTTTCTCATCGTCTGAACCTAAACATTCATTTCAGATAAAAAATAATGTATTCACTTAAAGGATGTTTCTTTTCTGTTTCTTTATGCATCTTTTGAAATTCTAAATCATAATCTTTGTATAAACATCTGCTAAAGATCAAACACAAAGATCATTTTTATGTAACGCACACCATCCACTGTCTTACTGATGTACATATATTGGTTTGTGTTTCGCTTTATTTTGCTTGTAGTTTCAAGTTGTGTGCATAAGTTGGGTGGTACGTGACCAGCTAAAATGCACCAAGTTTGTTCACATAATTAATGCTACAGAAAAGTGGAAGCCTGTTCTACATCTTAGTTGGTATCTACAACACGTGTGAATACAGGAAGTCTACTGGTAGTTTAATTAGCGGAAGTTCTACATATTTTTTGTATTTCGTTGTTTCCTTGCTTCTATGTGTTTTTGCCATTCTTAGCAAATTTCCAGTTACTTCCTGCTCTTCGATCATCCTGCCACACCTATCTACACCTGCTCCCTGTTTCACCTGTCACAGCTGCAGCCCCTTCTCTCATCAGCCCTAGTCCTAACTTTTCAGCCTTCAGTCACGCCTCAGTGGAGCATTGTGTGTTCTCACATCATGTCTGGTTCTCCCCGTATCTCCTTGATGCTCTTTGTGTCTTTCTGTATCGAATCGTCGGTTTTTGTAAAAATAATGTTTCGTTTATTTTTATTTATGCTCATTGAGTCAATCTGTGTTTCCTAAGTCCAAGGGATTCAAAAGTACTCCAGGCTGAAACAAGAATTAATGGTGACACCAGCTGTCCAGATGCAAAGACAATTTACAGAAAAAAAAAAAGTTGGAACTGTATATAATGTGAAGTATAAAAGATTGCAATGATTTGCAAAAGGAAAACAAATGCAAGTTGATTTTAAATAAGTATCTGGTACAAGTAAAGTATTTACCAGCACATAAATCTGTAAGAACTGTGTACTGCCACATGGGATGCATTTGTGGAAAAGACCTACATACAGACTCAGAAAGCACATGAGCAAAATATGGCAATAATAGGAAAACCTGTCTTTTTTATAAAACAAAAATATTTTCAGTGGCAAAGAAGTCTAGTAACAATCTGAAAAGAAAAAGAGAGCATGAATAATAACATTCAATGTGACAAGAAGAACCACAGAGTGAGGCAGAGAGCTGACGAAAAAGAAAAGAAAACAAAATAATCTAATGAAACAAGGAAAGCTGAGAGGAAGGAGAGAGAAGCTGAAGGAATGTGATTACTGTCTGACATCCTGGGTTTGTTTATATTCTAAGCTGCAAAATCATTTATATTGACTGGTGATTTGAAAGAAATAGGCTTAGTTCGATGTGTCGGTGAAAGTTGGTGTAGTTTGCAGGAAAACACGGTGGAAGAATTTCGACAAGCTTTTGGCTGACCTAAAATAACATGGAGTTTGAGTCATAATCATGCTCTGCATACTGAACCAAGCAGGGCTGCATGGACCAGGCCCAGAGGACACCCCTACACGTTTAAAAGAAAAGGAAGAAAAACTAGAACTTTTAAATTGTTTGTGCTGAAACTCAATGGATAAAAAAACAACTAAAAAAGCTTATAGGAAATGTTACACATCAGTTAATTTTAACACCCAACAAATCAGAATAGTAAAATGTGTTAGAGAGTCAATCACCATGCGAGGCTGCTTTGGTTGCTCTGGAAACAGAAACACTGAATATATCAACACAGCATTGAGCTCAGAGGACTGCCACCTGAGAAGCCTCGGGGTCTTTTAGAACTAAACCTACCAGGCGCCCCAACACAGCTGTACTAAGAAAAGTGTCTGAAAATAAAAAAAAAATAAAAGACTAGAACAGTTCAACATTCAAAAGGTTTTAAACATATTAAATTAATCATTTACAGTGATTTATGAGAATATTTTTATAATCCCACTTCTTGGCCTTGTGGGTTATTTTGACCCAGGGGCAACAGAAGGAGGGCTAAATGTCATGAAATTCAGAAAAATGTGGACGTTGGATAGGACTGTCAAGTGTCACAGAAGGATAATATGCCAGTTTTGTATAATGGCTTCAATGCTAGCTGCCACACCTGACCGTGCACATGCCACACTAGGTCGTCTCCGCAACAGCGTTATTGAGCGAAGAATAGAGTATATGACTCGCACATAACAAGCTGCCCCCGTCGCTGTCACTCAGGTCTGCTCTTCATTCAGTCGACCCTGATGGGTTCACTCTTTAGTGTCGCCTTTGTCTGCCTGAAAGCTTCAAAATGAAATCTGTTTCACTGTGGGAGCCTCCATGTATTTGGTTGTGCTGATTTTATGAATGATTGATTTTTTTTTGTTACACAATATCACAAACCCAAGGAAAACTAAACGCACAGGTTTACTTGAAAATACCACGTAATTGTCATGTTTTGCTTCTTAAATAGAAAAACTGTCACTGGGGAAGAGAAAATGGTGTTTATGAAATCAAACCATGAAGACTCTCTGCAAACCATACATCATAAAAAAAGTATTACTGCAGCTATTCTGGTGTTGCATTATGCACACGGTGCAACTTAAAAACTAAATTGGACTTTATTAATCCTAAAAAGGTACTCTACACTCAAAAAATTGAAATGTAATGCATTGGATTGACTTAAATTGGACAGTAACATTTTGTGTTTCATTGTACATATTTTACCTAAATGTAAAATCTGACATTGCTGTGTCCCCCAACGAAAATTTCTGTCAATTACTAACTTTTCTCTTACTTTGGGTTTTTATTAAATGCTCAACTTGACTTTTCAATGCAAAAAAAAAAAAACAATGATGAGACTTGTCCTCAGAGCAACATGAAACACGGACATTCAAGAGTTCACTCAGATTAAAGGTCACACAAGAGGTTATGAAGAAAGGTCAGGAAATTAGGATAATATCATGACTTGAATTTAATTTTTCAGAATAACTTTAGCCTTTAGCAAATCGCTCATTAGGTTTTGACAAGATGAGCTGTCAAAGGAGGAGAAACTCTGGCCTTTTAAATTTAAATGGAATGATGGTGGTTTGAAGGTGCAGGTCAGAGAGCAAGCTTTTTTTTTTGTCTGCTCTGCTAAATTAGTGCCAAGTTGATTTTGCAAGAATTATAAATCTAGGGCCTGATAAAGTGGGCAAACTATACTGTGTTTGCAAAAAAATATTAAAGGGGTAGTTGAGGTTTTTTGAAGTGAAGTTACATGGAAAGATTATGAACAATTACAATCATCCCTGTTGGACAACACTTTGAACAACCCCAGTTGATTTTAAGACTTGTAAATTTAAACTTCAAAGTACAAACTGAACACAGCATTAAGGTCATAAACCCACTGTGGGTTGTTAACAAGTGCAAGTTCTGGAAATAATTTACAGAAATATATTAACATAAAAAATGATTGCCAATGACATATTTAGCTTAAACTATTAGGAAGAGATAAAAAAAATCTTATCTGATGAATTTAACTGGTTACCTAAAATCTCATGAAACCTTGTTAATGATCCATGGGATCTATTTGTCTGTTTTGTTGCAGGTAAACTGGTGATGTTGGTTGAGTTTCTAGTCATTGGAAAGCATGTATGTTATGCCATTGCTGTATCTAGCCTAATGTGTGAATGTCTGGTTCATGTTTTGCTATATTTGCTAAATTACATTACAAACTTAGCCACTTTGGCTAATGTTGCTAATGCTCATACAATAGGAGCACAGGTGTGCGAGTTAGGCCATGAAACGTCATGAAAATACCCTGTAGCTCTGACTAGTTCTCTTTAATCAACTTGATGTTCTTAAATCCAGTGTATTCATCATTTGAGGACGTTGTGTTTTGCAAAAAACTATTTTTGTACCATGATAAACTAGTTATTAAACTTATTAGGTTCTAATGATCCCATATATGTTGAAGGAAAAAAATGCACACAAAATAAAAGCTTGGGTCTCAGAAGGTTAAGCCAACTAATTTAAACCCAGAGACAACTGTGTCTGCCAATCTCCAGTCCCCACTCCTGTCAAACTGCACAAACCATATTTAAACTCCTTCAGCATATTAATAACACTTGCCTCAGTTTCACTGGTCACTGCTCCAAATGGTTTAATAATACAATACCATGGAAAACAAGCCAAATTGTATCAGCATCAGCTCCTAACCCACTTTACTTCCGCTCTCCTGCCATGTGGGTCAGCCTTC
This sequence comes from Cynodonichthys magdalenae, assembly GCA_031762555.1. NCBI lineage: Eukaryota > Metazoa > Chordata > Actinopteri > Cyprinodontiformes > Rivulidae > Cynodonichthys > Cynodonichthys magdalenae. The sequence goes on along the minus strand of JARVJO010000125.1, from coordinate 10,489,961 downwards.
ATGCAGAAATTATTCTTTTTCTTTCGTCCATCTGAAATTGATACAAAAGGAATATAAAAAAAATGAACAAACAAAGGGGCATGGTGAAATTTAATAGGACTCATTCAAAGGTGGTTTGCCTTGAACGGTTGATGAGCAGAAAGCCTGAAAGAAGATCACAGTAACTCAAAATCTACAAGGAGTTCCTTTTGACAACTAACCAGACGATTTTACATAATTCATCACTTTAGAGGCTTTGTGTATGTTTAATAACCTATTTTAACTTGCACTCTCTGAGATGTCTTTTCTCTTGTTTTTCTTCTCAGTCTTCACATCAAAAACCTTCACCCGCCCTGCGCTAAACTGCATCGCAACCAAAATCATTTGTTCAAAAGGAAAAAATAAGTAGGTCCTCTGGACAGGTTCTTCTTTAATAAAACGTTTCGTCTCTCCTCCAAGAGACTTC
>JARVJO010000125.1:10422590-10472727 GCA_031762555.1 Cynodonichthys magdalenae | reverse complement strand
AACCACTGCTAAGGACAGGCAACAAGCAGAAGAGACTTGTTTGGGCTAAAGAACACAAGGAATGGACATTAGACCAGAAAATTAGACCAGGAAATCTGTGCTTTGGTCTGATGAGTCCAAATTTGAGATCTTTGGTTCCAACCACCGTGTCTGTGCGACGTAGAAAAGGTGAACAGATGGATACTACATGCCTTGTTCCCACCGTGAAGCATGGAGGAGGAGGTGTGATGGTGTGTATATATATATATTCAGCCTTGAGAGAATGGAGAACCACATATGAGTTTTGCCTTATATGCCTCAAAATGCAGCAAAACAAACAAATTTAAAAGGTAAATGAAAATAGTACTTGTTCCTTTACATAATTCAGTGTTTCCCCTACTATCATTGGTCAACCCACATACCCCCCACCCCCAGTCCCCAAATGTCCGGCCTCTAAGCTGTTGGCTTTGAGTAATCCCTACTTTATTTTTAGGATTTTGTATTGCATTCTTTTTATTTTAAAAAGAGACAGTTTGGATTATTTTTTTACTTGTACTACAAAGTACATTATATTCTGCTTGTTCTGAAGTCGCCTTGCAGCTCAGCTTTCCACCACAACAGAATGTAGTTGTATACAGAAAACAGTTCTGGTGGCACATTAACTTTTCTGCAAAATTTGTCTATTTATAAAAAGTTAAATAACATTTGAACTGTTGGGACTGTAATGGAAAAAAAACTTCTTCCTTGTCCGTCAAACAAAATGCAGAAATACGTGATCAAAAAGGTCTCGGAATAACTTTATTGCAATAAAGTGAGAGTCAACATGCACCAAGCACAGCCCCAGTGAAGCATTTTTTTATACTCTTCCAGTAGAAACCAGTCCAAAACCGGTTCCTATTTGACATGTAAAGAGTGGTTCTTATCTGAGCAGCAAATATTCCTAATTTCAGTTAAAATCCCGTTCTGGGGTCTATCAACTGAGAAGAACACCTTAAAATGTGGTTATACTTCCTATGTCTTCGTCACTTACATGTTCACATTCCAGTAGTAATAAAACAAATAGTTCCCCAATCCGGTTGTGCAGACACCACAGTAGTATGTGGCGTTAAGGCTTGAAGAACAAGAAACACATTAAAAGGTGCCATGCCGGAAACTTACATGAACTAAAATGATTCAGAACATAATGATAGTATGCATAAAATCTGTTTAAAACATGAATAAAAAAGTAAAAATACCTTCAAATTGTAAATACATGGGTAACAATTTCATTTCCCTTCACAGGACAAAACCACTGACAGTCGTGCTTTTGAAGGCAAACAGCTTCAAAACGAACCAAACCTCCTGTCCAAACTGAACAGGTGCGTCTAAAGCATTCAGCTTTTGTTGGCAGTCGTGCTCGTTCAGTTTTAATCATCATAGTTTAAATATAATGGCCACGCTTTGAAGTGGCCCAACATCATCTGGATAAGAGACATTTTTATTCAGTGCAGTGTTTTTTCGTTTGGCCTGCAGGACAGAAACTGTGGATGCAAATAATCCATGCGTCACATTTTTAACATGTTCTGTCTTGTGCGGTGTAGTTTAAAACAAGTAGCAAGTGTCATCTGCTGAACTGGCAGTATCTCACACCGTTTATCTGCCTTTTGATTTATGTACCCACTACACTGCCGCACTCCAGTTCTTATCTTTTATCAAAAGCATATCACAGACTTCCAACTGGCTGAGCATCTCCAGCAGTTCAAATAATCTCCAGATACTCATCAACAATTTTTTTGTACAAAGATCACAGCTATTTGCTTTACTTTACACTTCTACATACAGAATGCCCCCACCTGATTCCCACTCCTAAATATCATTTTGCTGCATATTATTAGTTTATCTAGAGGTGTTTGTTACAGTGATGCCAAGACAATAGATTTTTTTCCCAGTAAAATAAATCAGTTGCACATTCCTCTGGGATCACAGAATATGTATGAGGTGGCATTTAGGCTGCCAGCCACATTTGAATTTTGTGCTGAATGAAGCCAAAAGATGGATCTGAGTCTTCACTACTGTTGTCACAGAAAAAATGTTGTAGACTAACTGTTTTCAAATACTGTGACATCTAATAAAGGCACAATTATACACTTAAATTTTTTTTTACCATTATAATTTGAACTTAATATTGATCTTTTGCTCAGTGTTTAAAGTCATTGATTTTTTTGGTTGAGTTTTGTTCATTTTTTCCATTTTCTTTACCATGAGATACCATCTATTGTCCCTGTTTCATCTTCTCACTCACTTGTCTCTCATTGGTAAACAGCACACCTTTACTCCAGATCGCTGCTCTCAGTATAAATGTTTCCAGGTTTTCATCTCACCTGTGTCAAATCTTCCTGTAATCCTGTTTTGTTGCTATTTTTTACCTTGATTTACAATAATTAATGATCAACCACTCGTGACATTTAAGTCACTGCAAAGACACATTAGGTCACAATGAGTTCCAATTGCACAAACTGTTTTAATTTAGTTTTTTAACAAAAAACTAATTAAATTAAAGCCATGATAACTGTCAAAATACACAATTTTTCAATTAAATTGATCTATGATTTAAAAAAAACACCAAAAAAAGCATTATTTGCTTTGCAGATGGTGTTAAAGGGGATATAATGTGCCAGATCCGCTTTTTAAGATGTTAAATAAAATTGTTGCGTAGTTGAAGTCTTTAGGAGCGCAGAAAAGTTTAATTTAGTTTCTCTCCATGCTGCATAGATATCTTACATCTATTCTGTTTGAGTCATATTTTGCAGTCCGTGCAGTTTTCTCTGTTCACTGTTATATCATTTGAACAACAAAGACAGTATTTGCTGAAGAACCGCATAATAAGGTCATAGACTTGTGGTTAACCAGTTTCTTGAATCTGTGGTTCTGCAGGTTCATTGTCTTCATTCTCCTCTCACTCTGGGTCAGACTTTGGCTCCGACATGTTTAGACAAGTCTTTCCTTGTTTACCTTTTTTATCAATTTGTAAATAAAGTTTCTGAGCCACTAGACATTATAGTACCTCTGCGATCAAACTACACAAGTGGCCAAATTGGGTGGAAGGGGGCGGGGTGTGAAGTGCCTCGTTTGCATTTAAAGAGACAGCACCAAAGAAAATAGAAAATATTTTGTTAGATTTTTTTTTTTCTTTTGCGTAACTTATAATTTTAGAACCTGTCAGAGTTGACAAACGTGCTGAAGCTCTTCTTGCTGGTGCTTCATCTTGTCAGGATCATTGTGTGGAAATGCTGAGAAATCTAAAAGCAGAGCAGTTCTGTAGAGGCAACAACTGCCTCTTCCCACAAACAAAAAGTGAGATATCATCACTGTCTCTTGGCCAAAACTAAAACCACTTAAACTTACTGGTAAGATGGATTCAGCTGAAGTTGGCTCCAACGCCTGGCTTGTCTCATCTCAGCTTCTTCCTCCTTAGCAACTAAAGCTCTTCCACAGCACTTGCCAGTCATCTTGATGAGCTATCTATCTTGATGAAGTGTGTTGCCTCAGGCTTAACTCGCTGCTATCTGTAAAGCCAGCTTGAGAATACCCAGAAGCAACAGGCCAGACAAGCAAATCTCCATCCTGTGGTCCGCTGGAAAGGACTTCATGTTGCGCATCTTTTTAATCCAGCATCATTACATTGATTTTTACATTAGGCTGGAAATAATGTTGATATTTTCAACTGTTTAATTGCATCAATCCCAAGCTGTGAAGGCTACAGAAGATTTTTGGTATTAAAACCAAGTGATGTGGAACCATGATATTCACTGAAAAGCAATTTTCACAACAATTTTCTGTAACTTGTCGATAAAAACTGAAAGGAAAAAGTGGAAAACAACCCATTCAGCAGGAGCTGTGTTCCAGTGAGCAGCTACAAAGCCTGGTAGGTGCAAATGATGGACATTTTTCAAGGTGCACTAATTGCTGTATAATTATATAAGCTTAAAAACAGTATAAACACAGCCTTATTGTATATGCAAAGTGGATACAGTATAAAAAGTGGAATATGTTGTTTACACAGCTCAGTCTCAAGCAGATTAAAATAGAAAAGTATACAAGTATAAGTTGTTATCTTATTATCATGCTGTAAATAGAACACCGTAGGATATTTTCAGCAGGACAGGATTTATTTTATTTTTGAAGGGGCTTTTAGGAGATAGAGTCAAAACTATGGTAAATGGTGGACATAATGATGTTGCTTAAAGCAATTCCACTGTATAATCAAATCACATTAGTCAGCATATAGCTTTAACTATGGCTTAACTGATGAGAGTTGCACAATAAGAGGACATGAGTTCAGCCCTACAGTGTTAGAAGACTGTCAGCTAAGATTAGTTTTAGTTAATCCTACACTTCTTTTTCACTCTAATGGGGCTTTAGATCATATAAAACAGCTCATTGGGCCCAAAGTGGCTCCTGCAACCACTTCCACTGCCTCTGTTGACCTCAAATGGTTAAACAATTTGAAATTAATTTCTGAAAAAAATTATTTTATTTAAAGGGACCGCAATTAGTTGTAACACTAGACAGTTTTTGACAACTGAAAATATGAATGGAGGACAATAGCTTCTTCAAGAAAGAAGATCGTCAGAGCAGCGTGGTAGCATTCACGTTAGTCACTATACATACATGCATACATACACACACACAGGGTGGGCTGTTTATTTGGATACATCTAAATAAAATGGGAGTGGTTGGTGACATTAACTTCCTGTTTGTGGCACATTAGTATTTGGGAGGAGGGAAACTTTTCAACATGGGTGGTGACCATAGCGGCCATTTTGAAGTTGGCCATTTTGGATCCATCTTTAGTTTTTTCAATTGGAAGAGGGTCATGTGACACGTCAAACTTATTGAGAATTTCACAAGAAAAATAATGGTATGCTTAATTTTAACTTAACTTTATTCTTTTTGAGTTCTTTACAAGTTTATCTTTTTTACAGCCATTGACATGTCGCAGATGTTAACACATGAGGAGGGGATAGAATTGTTTGTGCTGATGTCTGGTGAACGCAGTACCAGGGTCACTGCAGCAGATTTCAATGAAAGCACCCTACGAGACCACCCATCTTCCATGCTACAGTTAGCGAACTGCTTGTCAAGTTTCGTGAAACTGGTTCAGTGTTGAATTTGCCAAAATGTGGATGCATGAAAACTGTCACTAATGATGAAACATCAGTGGCTGTCCTAGCTTCATTCAGCAAGAGGCCACAGCATAGCACTCGCCGCATGTCACTGGAGAGTGGCATCAGTCTAACATCCCTTCAGTGGATATTAGCTACTCACAAATGGCACCCTTACAAACTCCAGCTGCTGCAGCATCTCAACGAGGATGACCCAGATCTGTGTACTGAATTTGCAGAATGGGCAAAACAAAAATTGGAACAGGACCTTCATTTTACACAGAACATTTTGTTCAGTGATGAGGCAAACTTTTATGTGAATGGTGACGTTAAACAAAACCACCGCTATTAGTCTGACACTAACCCACATTGGATAGATCCTTCAAAGACTGTTGGAACACAAAAATTGATGGTGTGGTGTTGGAGGAAATTTTATAATTGATTAACTGAATATTTGATGTAGTTTTGTATTTTTATACTTTTTGATCATTGCAACATTAAGGTTCAAACAGAGAAGTTGGTGTGTTATCCTGTGTTCTGTCTGTAGCCTAAACAAAAATGAATTATGTTCTGACGTAAAAGTTACCACCTTCAGGGGTGTAACCAGGAAGAGACTGAAGAGGTGAAGTTTAGAAGTGTTTTTAGAAGTTGCTGAGGTTTTGCAGTCTCAGCTCAAGGTCTTATGCTTGGACCTGTGCTAAATGCTGTCCTGTACCTGATTGGAGTCAGAAGATTGAGAATAAAATATTGAGAAGAAATCCAGTGGATTCCTGCTTTATTCAGACATACCATTTTTGAACAACACTATACATTTTACAGTGTGGTATGTGGGGTACAAAGATAGTGGGACCATTCTTCATCAATGGAAACCTCAAGGCCACAGGCCTCTTTATGCACTGAAGATGGCACATTCCAAGAGTTTTTCCAGCAAGATGGTGCACCACCACATTATGGGTGTCAGGTCCAAGAATTCCTAGATGAACAGTTTCCTGAAAAGTGGATTGGTTGTCGTGGGCCAGTTGAATGGACCCCAATGTCTCCCAATCTGACTTTTATCTTTGGGGTCATCTGAAGGCTATGCTGTGAAGATACGAGATGTGCAGCACCTGAAACAACAGATACTGGAAGCCTGTGCTAGCATTTCTTCTGCGGTGTAGCTATCAGTGTGTGAAGAGTGGGAGAAGAGGGTTACATTGACAATCCAACACAATCAGCATCATTTTGAACACATTTTATAAGTGATCAGAAACATGTAAATAACTCACGAAAGGATAAAGTAATGTTAAAATCAAGCATATCATTGTTTTTCTTGTGAAATTCTAAATTAGTTTGATGTGTCACATGACCCTCTTCCCACTGAAAAAACTAAAGTTGGATCAAAATGGTCGACTTAAAAATGGCCACCATGGTCACCACCCATGTTGAAAAGTTTCCCCCCCTCTTAAATACTAATGTGCCACAAACAGGAAGTTAATATATCCACCCATTCCCATTTTATTTAGGTGTATCCATACAAATGGCCCACCCTGTATATTAGCTCGTAAAGCTAACAGGCTAAGCTGGCTAAGTTGAAGTTAATCCTACATTAAGGAGCTTGTCCTCCATCTGCATTTACAGGCAGAGTCATTTCTACATTCTCCTCTCTACCAACATGCTCTGGTTTCATTTAAAAGAGCTGATCATCAGATATTTTCTGAGATTAAGCTTCAGGGTGGATAGCACTCACTAACAGCCCCACAGGAGGAAAAAGAAAGCCTTGCACCAGAGGATGACCTAATAAACAGTATAATTTACCTAATATGCTTTGTAGTATAAATAATATGGTGTCGTTGGTGTGACAATATATAATTTATATAAACTTACAATACCTACAATATTTTTACAGTCTTTGTTTTACAGTTAATTACAGATACTTTAAATACAGTATATTTTCATCAAATAATGTCTAATGTTACAACTAGTCAGGGTTCCCTTTAAAACTTTTGAGGCAAGTGAAATCAAATTGTAATTTTGTCAAATATTTATCTAAAATACCCAAATAGAATTTTACACATGTACACTGCTTATCACAAACTGCCTGCAAATCTATCTCAGTATTAAACATTCTTTTTTATCTACAGTGACAGTTCAGTAAAAGGGTAAAAAAGGCACTGCTTTGATCTACTGTAGCCTCTCAAGTCTGTTCCTCCTTCCTAACAGGTCCTGAAGACACTTCTTGCAGTGGTGATGAATGAGGTATGAGCTGTTGCTTTCATTAATTCTGCTCTTGAGTGTAAGAGCCATCCACTAGAGGCATTCGATTCATAGTAACAGGGTTAAGTTGAAGGAAATCCTTTCAGAGTTCTGGTCATGGTACACAAATTCAAACAGTACAAACTCAAAAGAAATCTTACAAAAAAAATATATATATTATCAGCTTCCAAATAGTTTTGTTCTAAAATAAAATGAAAGTGTCCGTGAAGTCCAAGACCACTAGAGAAAGTAAAGGTTAGACAGAGGACAGCCAAATGTTTTATGCATTATGTAAATTTTTTTTACATGTTTGTGGAAAAATGTAACTTATTGTTGCTGAAGAAAGTAGGAAAACCACAAGGAGTGAAACAAGTGAATCAAAGAGGCTTTTACCAGAATGTTGCTCCATGAATACAGAGCAGAACAGCTGAAGGAGCAACCTACACACACACACAAATAAAAATTGAATTAAATATTGGTCATGTTTTTAAAGGCTGGTGACATTATGGACCATACCTGTTGACCATGGCTGTGTCCAAATTCAGAGGCTGCATCCTTTGAAGGATCTGGTCTACTCGGTCAACATGGACAGGATCATTTGTTGATCATAAATACAAATATATATATATATTACTGTTTGTAATATTATAAATGACTAACATTAGCTTAGAGGAAATACTTGAATAACTAAGGTACCCACCATATGAGCTTGTTTATGATTTCTGATTAGAATAATAATCAGCTGGCCCAATTGTGATTTGGTTTCTGTGGTGCTGGCCCATGCATAGACCACATCTGGCAAACCCCATCTCTGCAGGGTGATCATTCTTTGCAGTATTTGGACCAAGTGTTGGCAAAATCTTTCTGACCCAGTTTTTGCCCAAATAATGCACTATGTGGCATAGTTGCACAGACATTGTGTTTCCTGTAAAAACACAGTATAAAGGCATGGAATGACTTCATGTAAATTTGTTGAAGAATTAACTTAAATTCCAGAACTTTAGACATGTAGAACAGAAACTAAAATAATCAAAACAGAGGCTAAAATTGTTTGTCTTTTTCATGAAAAGTCATTAATTACTTGTCTATAGTCGAGTAGTCTAACCTGAAAAACAAAAAATTGATTTTGTGACCCATGCAGTATTTACAGAAGGCATACAAGACAAACTTGAAATAAAATCTAAAAAATGTGATCTAAAATCACACACGCACACCAATCTTTTGATAAAAAAAGAAAAAGCCTCACCTTGAGAAAAAAATGTGCACATTATGCTGTGAGGTGTAAGTCGAGTCGGTGCTCCTGTTTTCACACTCCCTCTGGAAACAGCCTCAAACATCCCGTATGTATCCTGCTGCATTTTCTTCATTCATTTTATTCTTTGCTGTGCAGCGCAGTGCTGATCAAAATTAGCTTCTGATTGGTGACATTTTCTGGCAGGACATAATTGTATTAATGACACGATGATGAAAATGCATTTTAGACATTGTCATTTATCAGTCAGATTGATGGATTTGAATTTAAAGTGCTGTAAATCAGAGTGAAGAAATGTATTGGGGTTTGTTTACTTACTGATTCTTAAAGACACTACACATTCTGTAGTTTTTATTAGGTTAAGATTGATATATCATTATAAACATTTGTGTGATTATTTTTATGATTGAAATGATGATTTTATGTACAGGCTGGTCTGACGGACTATGAACTAGTCACCAAAGACAGTCGGTACAGGTTTAATTTAGATAAATGCCTGAGTCACTCACAACACATAATTAAAAGCTGGTTTTATACAGTGTTTCCTATCTGGTTCTGACACGAAACTCAGTAAACGAACACATAATATTTCTTTACAAGAGGGTTGTTGCAAATCAGCTAAAAATTTCACTTTAGCATGTGCATCTAAAACTTTGTGCTAAATGTGCTGCAGCCTAAAGCCATGATCATTTCTCCCAATTAGCATTTCCTCCCTATGTGGACAAAACTTAAAAAAAACGGCAGAAAAATACCAGGATCCTATTTAAGAAACTTCTTTCGGCTTACAGTATGTGTTTTTAGCTGCTGAAGCTGCATCGCTGAAAATACCACATAAGCATTAATTGGGGTGTTTGTTCAGCTCAGTTGGCAAGAGTTCTTCAGTACTATATCTGATTAAAGTATAAGATTTGAAAATCAAATTAATAAACAGGAATTCAAGGCACCCATCTCAAAATAACGCATAAAGATTGAAGAAATTTGTGAGGGGTATTTGTGTGCACTTGACAATAAAATGTTTTTGGGATTTGGCATATCCACACACCTGTTTCTCATTAGTAATCAGCCCTACCAAACACTACTCTTAGGATATACAGAACTTAGGGACAAAACAAAATGAATGTATTGTTTGTTTTTTTTTACCAAAAACTAAAAGGCCAACATGGCGGTAAAACTTACGGGGGGGGCAAAAATACAAAGAATTGCTGAGGTGGTGGTGGGTAACTGGTTATATAGAGAGGTAACAAAGTATTAGGAACAGCTGACCTAGTTGAAGACTGGGAACAGGTGAGGGTGGCTGCCTGACTGAGAACAAACAGGAAGCTGAATGAGGGTAGAGATGAGAAATGAAACAGGAATATTAACACAAGGGTAACAATGATTTATATACAAAATACAGAAACACAAAAGTAAACAGATCACAGAAACTAGAAAATGAATAAACTAATAAACTCAAAGAGCCACTGAAGTAAACAATCCAAAACACACAGACCATGACAAACAAGCTGAGAGACAACATGCTCAGGAACGCATTATCACGGTGTCATCGGGGAATACGTTGAAAATATTAACATTAAAATGTATGATTAGAAAAAAATCAGACTGAAGTTTCTTTTTACACCATTTTTTTTCTGGTCATCATCATTACATTAAGAAATAAATCTAAATACAAGTACTTATAACAAAAATAAAACTAGATCTTTTTACCTGACCTCAACTGCTTTTTGACCTCACCTCTCTGCACTGATTCTGCTGCTCCCTTCCCTTTGAACATTTCGTTCATCCGAGCATTATTCAAGCTGCTACCTCTTGAAAACCTCACAATGCTCAGCTTGTTGGCTCCTCTTATAGCTTCAGCCGGTATTGATTTAAGAATACAGACATGCACTGTATTCCTGTAATGCAAGCCCACAGAAACACAGACCTGAGATCAGTGGGCCGACATAAAGCACGACGGGAACTGCGATTATTTATAGGCATGCTCTTCCTACATTTGAAAAATATTGACAACTTTGAGCAGACCAGTTTGTCGTCGTCTTCTTTCCACTTATGAAATCATTATTGAAAAAGATGACTTTGATTTCTAATGCTAAACCCCAATTGCTCTCTTATATCTCATAAGTTTCAGTGCGCTTGCTGAACTTCTATTTTCTTTTTTCCATCTTCAGTGGCAGACACTGAAAAACACTTAATTGATTTGTGAATGTTACTTTAAAGGTCAGGTTTGATTTGGTTCTTACAATCAAAATGCCGGGAAACTTGTTGTTGTTAAATGTTTTAAACTGACATTCCCCACCAGAACATCTCGTCTGAGCAGAACATTTTAATTAGACAACCTGTTATCACTCAGCGTGTAGAGATAAAATTGTTCTGACTTTAGAACTAGATTACTTTCTCTTTTTTTTCTCCTTTCATCATTTTTATTTTTTCTTTATGGAAAAACATTTGTAGGTGTTCTTAAGATTAAACACCCCAAATCACATTCGTAGATGCAGAGGTACAGTAAAGCTGTAGATTGAGCTGAAGTGGGTGGAAGACCTCATTACGATGAATCAGCATGTTTGTTCATTTGTGGGCAGTCTCAAACAAACAGTAAGTCTGAAATTAATAAAAAGAGTTGTCAATGATAACTACTGTTTGCAGCATATATACGATTTATTGGAGATATAAAATATTAGATTTTGATGGGATTCTTTTTACAAATACCTATAAATAGTTAGTATCTCGTGAGCTGTGACAGTCAGAGAGCAGAGTATGGACAACAAAACTGTTGCCTTAATCCAGGGATGTCAAATTAATTTTACTGAGGGTCACATGAGCATCATGGAGGCCCTCAAAGGGCCAGTTGTAAATAACTTTAATGTTTTGTGTTTGACTGAACATGAAACATCACGTTCTTCCTCTCATTGCTACGGCTGAGCACCACTTACAAACAATAACAGAGCTCTACATGGTATTTTCTGCATAGAAACAGCATTTAAACATGTTCTCTTATAAACACTGAAAGTTATGTGTACAACTAATTGAATGTGAAATAAATAATAGAGAAATCCTATTAAAAGTGAGTTTTGCACACTTTAGTTGTGATGAGTAGCTGCCGTCTTGACATCTGAACTCTCCCACTTTCCAGCAAATTTTGTTGCATCCTAGCAGGCGAAAATGCAGCGAAATGGAGATTTTACATGATGAATTTTGCCGGCTGCAGGCTACTTTTGAACCACCTCCACCTAGTGGCTGGATGCTGTCATTTTGCAGGAAAAATAATCAACATCCATCATGGGAGATTTCACTAGCAAGGACCACGTCACAAAGATATGAGATTAAAGGTTAATTGCAGGAGGGGGGTGAGGAGAATGCCAGAAGGCTTGGTAGGTGAAGTCTTCAGGAAACAGACTTTCATTTAATTTCTCAAGCCCACTTAGGACCGCCCCAGATGGAGGATAATAATGAGGAAAGAAGGAAGGAAAAGGGGAAGAGCGGAATGGGATGAGGGGAAAGGGTTGAGGGTAAGGGAGGATGGGGTTGCGAAAATATAACAGGCAAGTATGGGTGACCTGAGAAAAAAATTGGCTGCTTGGGAAATTAGAGGTGTGGTTTTGGGCGTGGCCTTGCTCCTTAACCAAAATTAACTTATTAAATTATGGTCAATGCTGGCATTTAAACAACATCCGCATCAGGGGTGCAACAATACATGTATCTGTATTGAACTGTTCAATGCAGTCCTTTAGGTTCAATAAACACTATGTGTTGAACAATACAGATTTTTTAAAATTTATATTATCAACTTGCCTTCTGGAGATGCTCTTTGTTGAAGGCTCAGTGGATCTATGTTTAACTACTCCACCTAGGCAGCATTGTTGAGCGCAGATCCACTGAGAAACTTGTTGTTTCAGCAACATTTAATTTAAAAACTGACCTTTTGAGATTAAACAAATGTTCATAATTAATTTCAATAAGTTACAATTTAAGAAGGGCATGGAAATGTCTCTTTTTTGTATCGAAAAAACATCAAACTGACACTAAAGTATCGAACCCAATCGTGAATTTTCTGTATTGTTGCACCCCTAATGTGCATATTTGAAGACACTGATACATGTTAGAAGTTCTTGCGGCCACATAAAATGCAGTGGTGGGCCACATTTGGCCCATGGGCCTTGAGTTTGATACATATTTTAACTCAAATTAAATGTTTGCAACACTAGAACCATTTAGCAGGCCTGATAAGACATCAGTATTTTCAAGTCCTTTCATTGGATGATCAGAAAGTTAACAAAGGACTTCATTAGTGACTTACATAGTAGTTATTATTTAAACCCAGAATGACTAAAGGAAGGTAGAAAAATTAATTGATCTGGTTGCAGATAATGTTGAAAAGTTAGTCCTTAATCATGATGAACTTTTCAAATAAAGTTGGACATTGTGAAGAAAAGAAAAAACGGCAAACCCTGAAGCTAACAAGTCTGTCTCTGTCTAGGAGAGGGTTTATTTGGCACTTTCAATTCAGCAACTATAAGCAATACCCGTGGGTCAAAGCAGTTTGTATTTCTGGGAATGTCTTTATTTGTTTGCAAACTTGGGATTTTTAACCAAAGGCAGCAGTGAGACACCAAGGTGCAGCTGGGCATTTACAAGGGACTGTGCTTTTGAAAACTTTAGGGGAAACGTAAGTTAAACTACAGCTCAATGAACAGGTGAGGAAAAACCTGGAGTTGCTTGTGTTTTTGATTTTTTAGTAGGTTAAGGCTTCCTTCACCTTCCTTGTAACAGGTCATCAAAATCATAATAGCAACAATAACTGTTTAATTATGCCTTGATTCTAAGGGAAAATGTTTTTGATTCTGTTTTTCCCTGCTTGTAAATCAGAAAAAAGCAAATGCTTGCAAATGATGATCCAGTAGGTCTTGACATTTTTTTGCTTTGCTCATGTGCAGCGAGGAGGAGTCAGTCCAGGGGAGATGTGCTCCCCGACAGAGTACTTGTTTACCCTTGTGTGTTACATTATAGCCATTATCACGTCAGGGATAATTGGAAGTGTGGGATGGAATACCAATCACGGATACCGAGGACAAAATCATTATAAAAGAAAACAGAGGGAGCCAAAAATAATATTGAAGTTGCCTGGACAGAAGGAACACAATACATTATCACAGTCTCAGAAACATTGTAACTTTACTTTATGGCATACAAAATGTACAAAGTGCATTACGTAAAATAAATGGAAGAACCAGACTCAAAAATTAATCAACACATATCCAAGCAGATATGCCTGCTTGCTGACTTACTAATGGCATGTGTAATTAATGCTGGGAAGAGGACTGTTTTCTTAATCCCACTCCCACAGGACCTTTGACCATTACCACCCACCCCTTTGCTTTCTGAGTATTCACTCTATGGTTCCATTGATTTTATGCCTTTTCTCTTCTTCAAATTAATCTGACGTTTGTGTTCCTTTAAAATGAGGTGGTGTGAAGTACGTCTGAATGGTCTGGTTGTCTTATTAATAAAGGTCAAAGGTCAGAGTGGAACGCAGGGAGCATGACAAGCTAGCCAAGTTAGAAACTGCAAACAAAAAACTGTATTTTCAAACTGCATAAACTCATAGTGTAGCTATCCAACATTACATTGTAGATTGCTTTACTTTGAACCGTTTTATGGCACTAAACTTTATTATTCAGAGAACGTCAGTATTGTGCAGGTGGTGTGCAACCACCAGCCTATATACCAGCTGCATATTACTTGTCTGATACACAAAAAAAGTAATATAATAGATGATAAAATACAAAGTTAGCCTTATCTTAAGCTTGCTACATACTTTACAAAAAAAGACATCTCATCTTTCTCACAGGTTTGTGATACGTTCTTTATTTTTAATTTTTCTTTGTTTTTAGCTCTTCTCTAAAGAGATACTGTCACAAAGAGACCACCACCATTTCCAACACACGTGGAAAGAGCTTGTGCACAGAACTGGTTCAAAACTGGTGCAAGAACAAAAAGTCATAATTTTCACGCATCTATATCAGTTAGAACAAACGTCTCAAAATCTTACAAACCATTAAGCCTCCAGTTTTTGCTCATCACTCTTAAGGTTCCCAGGCTTGTTAAAGGGACCTAAAATCACAAGAAAGAAACTGAAATCCAACCTTAATTTGAGTAATAAAGGGATATGTTTACAAATTGACAATAATTCCGTAACGTCATTTGGTCAAAAATATTCAAAATTCAGTAAGACAGCAATACTGAGTCACTAGTATCTTCCCACAGTCACAGCCCAGTGAAATACAGTTTATACAGGTGGGAAGATGTTAGAAAATTTATAATATTAGTGGGTTTTTTTCTGTATATCTGTATTGTCAGTGTATTATTCTGTCTATGTTAAACTTTTCTGAGTTTCCAGGCGGTGGCAAGAAAAATAAGACTCAGACATAGTGTTTAAGGTTTTGTGTGTTATTCTCTGCAGAAACCAGGAGAACGAGGAGATAAGGTGGTGGTGGTTTCCAGCCGATAAGAGCAGACAAAACTTTCAGCTCTGTGTCTTGGTCTTATTTTTCATCCTACCACCTGGAAACTCACAAAAGTATAACATAGACGAACAATACACTAAAAATAGAAAAACACATCATTTTTTTCATTTTTCTTTTGACTACCAAAACACCCCCCTTCCAAATCATCTCTGGTCACTCTGACTCTGCTTGGGTATGTCACAACAATCCCTGCTTTGAATGACTCAGTGGAGTTTGAGATCCTTCCATTTTCTTTCCTTTAACTAAAAATCTAAAATTCACATAAGTAACTTCCACTGAATTCCAACACTTCTTTACAAAATGAACAAAATATGAATAAAATACTTAATTAGACGACACAGGACCCAGAGAGGTGGCAGAGATAAACAGTGATGCTGATAAAACTAATTGAAGCAGCGATGTGCTGCTGATTAGACAAAGTGATTAAACTGACTCAGTTGACCAGAAATGTGCTATAATTGTGTAAACTGTGAGGAGAGATGCTGAAGGCGAGCGGTCAAGTTTTAAAAACAAAGATTCAGTGTCTGTCTGAGGAAATAAAAAACAGCAGCTAGGTACTTGTTTTACGTAAAGCCAAAGTTGCAAAATAAGTGCAATAAAGCTGCAAAACAATGGGTAAATTAGGAAAAAAATTGCATTTAGTTTCAAAAATAGATGATATATCTACCAAAAACTAGTACAATTTTGGCTTCACACATTATTTAACCAATTACAATAACTTATGGCCGCCACAGATGATCAGCATAAGCTTACTCAAGAACGGGTAAGTCAGGTTCAAATTTGGTGGGGTAGTGACTGAGAGTGATCCCTGTACAGATTTTGATGGTGAAATTTTGCATCACATTTTTATAGAAGAAAAATAGTCTCATTCGAATCAGACTTTTTTTTTTAGACATTAAATATAAAGAATACTGGAATTTTATCCTTTGCAATTATGTATGATTATTTTACTCCAAATTTACCAGCAAATTAAAATTCATCTGAAAATGTTCAACAGTAAAAACTGGACTGAAAATATTTAACGGCAAATATTTGCCTGAAATTTTTCTACTGCAGAAATTAGCTCTGGACAATTTGTCTGTATGTGTTGACCTTCTGGTGATTCAAGCCTAAACAATCAGCACTAGATTGAGTCAAGTGGTTTTTAGCCAATCAAATTATACGCTCATTTGATCACGTGACACACCAGTGTGAGCTGAGGTGACTCTAGTTAGCTGGTTTGTGGCTGAATGAAGATGAGTGAGAAGGTTTCTCCTGTTAAGCAGATGATTACAAAACGCAGGTACTAACTGACAGCCAGCTGAGTTTTGTTAGTTTTTCTATCTAATCGAACTGGGTAAAATGTGTGACAGACCTGCTGACACCTAGTGTACCACCCCAGCCCATCTTTGTCTGAGCAAATTTGCAGGCAAATTTTTGCAGTTGAAATTGAAGTGATAAAAATTCACATAATTGCAAAGGATCAAAACTCAGTGTTTTAAATTTAATGTCTAAAAATGTATTATATTTGTTTATATTATATATTTCTTCCATATGTTTTCTAGGTTTGATCAAAACAGCTAACTCAGTTATATCTCAACATAAAATGACCTTAGAGCAGGGGTCTGCAATCTTTATGATCAAAACAGCCATTTCTGCTACTTGGCTCACTAATAAAATGCGTCCAGAGACGCAAAACAAACTACAACTGTGATTATCAACTGGTGGTCCGTGGGCCTTTTTGGGAACCTTTACAGCCACTGGAGGAGACATTATAAAGCTAAAGAATATATTGTGAATTTTATTATTTATTATTATTTTTACACATCAGGACACATGAAAAGACCATATTCATGTAAACAAGAGTCTATACCAAATTTCATGAAAACTTGTAAAACTGAACAATTCAGCCATATTTTTTTCTAATTCTTATTACTAACTAACTGATGGATTTGAGATCAAAAAAGAAGTTGAATTATTTACATAAACAGGCTAGCATGAGCTAACATGTTTTATGTTTTGTATTAGTAGTATCAATTACATATTTGCACACAAATTGATTTCTGTTGTCAGTATGAAGAACAAAAAAATTATTATTATGTTATTTTTTAATCACATTTTCAAAGAGCCACTGTAGAGGGACCAAAGAGCCACATGAGGCCCCTGAGCCGCAGGTTTCAGACTCCTGCCAAAGTGACATGAATTTTTTTTTTTCCCAAATAAAGCTAGGTCTTTAGCTGAGCAAATGTTGCACCATCCCTCTGAAAACACCAGATGATATAGGTACTTTGGACGCAACCCAAATGGATGCAACAGCAGCTTGTTATAATTGTTCTACAACAATGCAACAAGCATAAATATGTCTGGCTCCATTAAAACCTACAGGATGCCAAAACATTCCAGGCATCAGACAGTGCACTAAGTGAAGGGCCCCGCCCAAAGCCTTTTTTTTTTCTAATTCTCACTCCATCAGCATCACACTGCAGAGCACAAGAGAGGACTGATAGAACAATAGTGGCATTGCTTTTTGGTAAAGGCAAACCAAAAAAGAAAAAGAGGCCTGGAACTGGACCATCTAAAATTAACACGCAGATTGTGACAAAACTGTGAAATAGACGTAAAAGCTCTGTTTTATTATCACAAAGCAAGCAAGTCGTGTTCCTTTAGGACTCTGCCCACTCACAGTCTGTGTGTGTACGTGGGGAGTTAAAAGGAACCTATAAATACTGAGCTTATGAGAGGGGGGGTGAAGAATTAACTGTTCTACATGACTAGCTCTGTCACCTCAGCTGTCGCTTTTGTTCAGCATAACTGGGGTGGGGGGTCTTTAAGATGAAGCTTGCGAGATCTTAGCACGAAGGCTAATATCTCCCTGAGTATTTGAGGTGATCAAACAATGGCAGTGCGGCACTCAGCACTATTTTAAAAGCTAATCTCTACAGTAGTGTTATGAAATAGGGAGCCATCTTCGTTTCCAGTCTTTGCATAGGACCTTAGTGATGTACTAACACTGCCCCCTGCTGGCTGCATAGGGGAACAACAGTTCCAAAGCAGTAAAAGCCTTCATACATGCTGTTGTTCACACAGAGAGAAGGGTTGCTCCCCTATTTCAGAGCAATAAATGCACTTTGCTAGGAGCTGGCACGAGATGAATTATCCAATGAGCAATGAATCATTTTGCTAACCATGTTGGCTTCCCTGAAGAACAGATGGTTGCATGGGGGATTTTAGGTGTGTCTTGGAGTGGTCCCAGATGTTTCAGTAAATCACAGAAATGGTTACATTACATTTTCAAACCATAAACAAACCTAAGGGAGAAAAAAAAACTCACATTCATTTACATTACATTTAAATATTCAATCAAGATTCAACGAGCTGTTTTCGGTGTAAACAAATACAGCTCACTGTGGTGTTTCCTTATCTTGCTCTTCAGAGCCCACCGCCCTGCGTGTGTTAGATGTTTGCCTGCTCCAATGGACTTGAGTCAAATGGTTCAATTTACCTTCTCAGCGTGGCATCAATTTGTGCCAAAGCTTTTTAAAGGGATGGTTTGGATCTTTCAAAGTAAGGTTCTGTGAAGTTATGAGCAATTCATGTTTTATCTGTTTATGAAAGTTGGAAGAATCCTGCTTCGTGGTAGATTGATGAGCTGATGGCTAGTTTGAGTGAGGCCAAGATTAAAATTCATGCAAACACTGTTTTATCCGCAACAGAAGCAGCTAGCTGTAGCACCTCCACTGAACCCTGAGGCACTTCCAGCAGAAATATTTTACTTCTGTAGAAATAACTATAATACAAAACTGACAGTGGTGTAAATGTTTTAAGAAATTTGTTTACATGAACCCTAGATTTTTAGGTTTGGAGTTGTTTTGGAAGTGGATTAGAATAACTGAAGTTTAGTAAAAATGGAAAAATTGTAAAAAATAATGCAGCCATCATTTTTTTTTTTTCTTTTTTACTCTGACACCTATGCCAAGCTGTTTCCAAATGTTCAAAGAGCTGCACACAAATAAGATCCTAATTGTTGGATAGTCTTTCCAAATATCTCATTTCAAAATATCTAAACTGTCCCTTTAAATAGGGGACATTTGCAAAACCCACTTCTTTATCCATGAAAAACATTTTGACATGCACTTCGAGTTTCTGCAGAAATTTTGAATTTACTGGTAGTTTCTCCTGATGTTGAGTAGATATCCTTATATTCTGTTTGGGTCAAAATTTTCAACCCGTTCAGTTTTCTTTATTTTAAAGTATGTTTTAAGAGCTATTAAGTCACAAAATTTGAGACAGACAGAACTTCTAAATAAAGGTCTGGATTTACCAACTACAATTTGGTGGTCTTCATTCTCCTCTGGCTTTGGGTCAGACTCTGGCTCCAACATGTAAGGCTGGATGGACAAGCCTTCTGTTGTTGACATCTTTTAATTAATTTGTAAATAAAATGTTTCCGTGTTGCTAAATAGTCGTAAATCTCTCTATCAAACTGAACTGCCTTGTTTGGATTTAAAGAGACAACGTCAAAACGAGTTGATCTGAGACAAACCTCAGAAATGGGGTGAAACGAGGGCTTGTGGAGTTACAGTAAGGAGAAATTCAAATCAAAGCATTGCAGTTCCACTTTATATATGCTCCAACTGAATTATTTAAATGTGAAAAAGAAGGATGTAAAAGTGATTTGATCACTTTAATGTTTAGTAATTAATTGTAGTAAAGTTCACTTCAATGGCAAACACAGAACTTTACTGCAATTATGTTTTCTAAATTACAAAAAACCCACATTTACTTATATTTACATTGATGAAAAAATATATATATTTAACAGTAACTCAATCAGTTTAAGTTAGCAGCTTTTCTTATCTTAGTTTAGCTTTTTAGGAATGTTCTTTTTTAAATATTCTGTTGCTGTCTTCTATAACAGGGAGGAGGAATTGTGGTCCTCGAGGACCGCTAAGTTTTACTTGTTTCCCTGCTTCAGCAAACCTGATTCAGTAACTGAATTGCCTCTTCAAGTATTGCACAAGGTGAGCAACATTCATTCAAATCAGGTGTGTTGGAGCAGAGAAACAACTGAAACATGCAGGATAGTGGCCCTCGAGGACCACCATTGCCCACCCTTGTTCTATAGAGTCACTTATTTGTAAGCAAACCCTGAAGGGAACCAGCTCTATTAAAAATGCATGTATGCAACTGAGTAACAAAGTGTACTGAACTTGTACTAGCTTGGAACAAACCAGAAACAAACAAGTTAACATGAAACTGATGGCTTTTGTTTCCCATTTACATGAGCGGCACTTTCCCAGCTCGTTTCATCACCAAGGCCACATTTTACCTCTCAGTCACAGATAAGTGAGACAAGCATGATTCTCCCTTAGCCTCCATTACCACCACAGGAAAACATGGCAGCAGCAATATTATTTTTCTGGGTCACACTGAGGCAATGAGTTTTAGAGCTGTAGGGTACATGTCTCAACTTGTTCTGTCTAGACGGATGTGTTCATCAACCTTTTTTTGTCTATTGTTCTTGCTGTTTTTTTTTTTCTTTTTAGCTTGATCAAAGTAAGTTTTCCCTGATGTGTATCACGACCAAACTGATCTTGTTCTTGCCTCTGCGAAGCTGTGAGGCAAACACGAAGAATAATGACCTGTTTTTCCCCCTCCCACATGCATCTCAGAAATGCAAATGAATCCAGTAAGGTACTTCCTAAATCTAATCAGGTCGTATGTTTTCAAAGAGCTAACTGATGAAAGTGTGGTTCTTATAGTTTGAAGAAAATACAGAGAAGAATGTGGCATATCAAAAAGTAAACTTTGAGATAAATTTTATTTTACTAAACTTTGTTGGATTGTCTAATGTTCATCTCAAGAGTAAAACTGAATGAATTATTAGCCCAGCATCAGAAAAACTGACTATGTTAGGGTCATTTCTGTGTTGGCTAAGGATAACTTCTACTTTAGACTAAACAAAAAGTATTCTACTCATTCATTAAAAAAAAAAAAACTGGTGCAGTAGCTGAGAATCATCCCCCAACAAATAGTTTGAGCACAAACATATTGCATAAGAAAAGCTTTGAATGATATGTTTTTTTAAGAAATTATACTTTTATCTAATTAAAATGAGGGAAACATTCAAAGAAAAAAATAAATACAATATAAATTAAATTAAATATTTTAGGTTCAAATACAACTGCATTAGGTTTTATTTTTCTATTGAGTAAAGTCAAAAAGAGGTTGCACATGATTATGTTTTCCACTAGGTGGTGCTGTATTTTCTCTTTATTTCAGTGGTGCTTTCACTCTCCAAACATGGCATCATTGCTTCACAAATATGGCTTGTTTATTTTTTTTTTATTATTTGTTTATTTAATTTTTTTTGTTACTCAGTTTCTATATGAAGATTCCTCAGTAAAACCAGATTTTAAGGCATCCACAGACAAGATTTATTTTTTTTTATTTCAGCAAATTTACAGTCACCAAATGATATCAACTAATATAAACCTGTATAATCTAGTCTAAAACAATAAATGTCTGGAATATTTTTGGAAATTTGCTTGCTAGAAATGATGTAATAGGCATCTGTGGATGTAAGAAGATTGTCAAGTCAAAATAATAAAGTGTTTTTATGCCCTACCTATGACCAGTTGAAACCTGATAACAACAACAACTGAATAATATGACTATTGTGAACATTTTTCTCAGTGAGATTATCCATGTGTTTTCCATTTAACCCATTTGGAGTCTCCAAATGTATACCAAATGCATATTAGATAAATACCTTATAGTACCAGTTACATTTCCTGTAAGTACACTCAAAAAATGAAATGTTAGATTTACTTAACTATGTTATGTCAAGTGGTTCCACTTAACTGAGTTAAATAAATTCAAAGCAACATACTCATGTTCTTTGGTTAAAAAACTGGTATATTGCGTTGAATTTACTCAACTCAGTTTAGTGGAACCACTTGATATAACATGGTTAAGTAAATCCAACATTTAATTGTTTTGAGTGTACCCAATTAATACAATGTAGGCATCTGTTATGTACCAGGTGCCCGGTAAGGACTATGTAAAAATGCTGTAGGTATGTATTCTGTAAGTACCAGGTATGTACCCTGTTTAGACCAGGTTTATACCTGTAAGTACCAGGTAAGTTCCAGTTAAGAAACTTTAAAGTATGATAGGTATCAATAGGAAAGTACTTTAAGGCTGATTTATGTATTGCCAGCTTTAAAAACATTTTACCATAAACTTAGAGTAAGGAAATGTGTGTTTGGTAGATTACTTATTTGTTGTAACAATGCTTCTTGGCAAAAAATCCATTGGAAAGCCTGTTATTTTCCAAGGCCACATAGTGCCACATTTGTAAGGAACATGCATTTGTGGGGTGAGCAGTAGAGCTGAGTATGTGGATTGTACACATGAAAAATTTGTCAAATCTCTTCCAAACAGCTTCTTTTACTGTTGCTATTGACATTTTTTTTGAGCTTCTGGTATTCACAGGTACAGCCATTCAGGTGCCAAGTATATGATTTATTGCAAAAAAGCATTGCCACAAGGAAATAATCTACTAAAGACAAATGTACTTACTTTTTGTGCTAATTGTATAATTTGACACATATTACTGTACTTGTTAAAACTCAATTTTTAACAAAAATATAATAATTAAAAAAAACATGATGTATTTCATATTTAGAAATAAATATTTGTTTTGATTTTTAGTTTGCATCTCAGCCATTGACACTTTGACTGTAGCTTTGTTTTATACAGTACTTTGTTAAATTGCAAAAAATTACTTAAGTATTTTTTAATTTAAAGTTTTACTTTTATTTTATTATATTTAAAACATAAAAATGATACTTTAAAACTTAACGTCTAGTTACACATTTCAAATTTATGATGGAAACTCATGAAAAAAGCTGTTTATGCACTATAAAAAAGTGTTGAATTTACTTAACCATGTTATTTCAGCTGGTTCCACTAAACCGAGTTGAGTAAACGTAAAGCAATTTTTGCTACTAGATTTAGTGGAACCAGTTCGGTTAAGTTTATCAACACTGTGTAAAAGTACTTTTACTTTCCCCAAAAATTGTGAGCAGTTTTACTTTTACTTAAATACTTTTCTTACCAGTGAAATTAGTTTTTACCAAAGTCATTTTCTGTTAAGATATTTTTACTTTATTTCTTTTAAGTATTTAATGCTATTCAGCTGTCCTTTTTTCATATGCTTCATCAAACCAGAGATATATAAACAAAAACATTATATTAAGAAATGTCTCAAATCTTCATTGTTTTTGCAACAGGAACCAGGAAAGAGCATTCAATGATAATATTGTTCAAGGCTATAAAATGTGGTCAGAGGAAGAACACATCATTCATAAACTCTTCAATCTATCCACTCAATGATTATCTGTGATTAAAATGAACAACAAACTGACTGATTGAACCATTAACGAGACATGAGCCTCACGTGATTTGATTTATAACTTCCTGTCGGGGGTGCAGAGACCGGCTTTTGGACTTAGTAATTGGTTAGTGTTGATCTTGTGATATACACGTAAGAGTGATATTGATTGCTACGAAATAAATCTCAACCTGCAAATGGCCCTGTGGAAGAATTTACTCATCAAATGAATGAAGGGAAGGAGGTGGAAAATGCTGAAAGGGAACTTTTTTCAGGGTAATGAAGAAATCGTCTACGGATGATCAAAAAACCCAGGAGGTTGAGGTTCTTCCTCTTGCTGATTCAGAAAAGGTTTTCCATTTGTTTAAGTGTGACGCATTATGCACAGAAAATAAGGTGTTAGCTTTAGACTCTGAAAACTGGAAGCAACTAATGCCTTCTTCACAAGTAAAGAGTTAATTTTGTGAAGTGATGTTTTGTTTTGTTTTCATTTTTATATGCGTTTTTGGCAATCTAATAATTTCTGCATTTACTTTGTGTTTTTTAACCATTCATACATCAAAACATTCAGATCATTAAGCAAATGGATTCTATTACTTTTGGGTTTTGTAACTTTTGTATTTTATGATATTTATGACTGTATTTGCCATTTTTTCCCCTCATAGAAATACATTAAAATGTATTCTCCTTCAAAAATATTCCATTTGAAATCTGCTTCAGGATATCTTTGCTACTTGGTTTTAGCTATATGTTTTGTTAATTTTAGCTATCATTCTTGCAACATTAAGCATTTAGCTAGTCTTTTGCTACTTTTAGATAGTGTTTGCAACTTTTGGTTTTAGCCAGTGTTTCCTACTTTTAGCTATAGCATTTTGCTACTTTTATTTTTTAAATAACTTTTTGTTAATTATTTAGGCCTACTAACAATTTTCTTTCTTTACATGGTATGTTGTATATTTTTAGCTTTTAGCTAAACTTTAGTTACTTTTGATTAGCGTTTGGGTTTTAGCTTTTAGCCAGCCTTTTGCTAATTTTAGCTAGCTTTCTGCTGATTTTTGCTTTGAGCTGCCAGTTTTTTGCTGACTTTATATTTTAGTAACCTTTTGCTACTTTTAGAGTTTGCCTAGCATTTTAGATTTATTTTGCTTGCAGGTTGCTTTTTATCTTTTCAATGATATTTTGCTTTTTTAAACTAACATTGGCTGTTTTAAGTTAGTATTTTGCTTCTTTTAGCTAATTTTAGCTAGCATTTTGATGCTTTTTACCTTTATTGCCTTTTTAGTGCTTTTAGGTCTGGACTAGCCTTCTGCTGCCCTTAGCTTTTAGCTAGCCTTTTGCTACCTTTAGCATTTGCCTAGCCTTTTTCTTTGATTTAGTATGTAGATTGCTTTTCTTTTTTTGTTTTTAGCTGGTATTGTGCTTTTTAAAACTAATGTGCTCTGTTTAGTTAGTGTTTTGCTTATTTTAGCTAGTGTTCTCCTTCTGCTGTTAAACCCAACTAATCACTCTCTCTGCTTTTCCTTTTCCTAAATTTATTGTAACATGAAAATACAACTGGAGTGTTATTGAAATTAAAATAATCACGTTTTCATAAACAATAAACTTATTTGCTTCAAGTGTTTGTTTTGTTTCAGTCTGTTTAATGCATCTGAACTGTATAAGTCTAAAAGTAAAATTCCACTGCATTTACCAGTCTGCAATAGAAATAGAAGAATTACTGCCAACAGTAAATTAAAACAAACTGTCTGCTGGGGCAGCATAAAAAGTGTTGACATTTTCATTGTGTTAATGTACACCAGAGAGAGCTTGTAATCTTTTCATTCTCTATAATGTCATAAAAACACAAATCAATGTCTTTAATGTCTGCCTTTTACTGAAGTCAGGAAATGTGCCATGATTTACATCTGGTCGGATGTAACCCTGTGGGCACTTCCAATTGATTAATGGGACACGCTCTGAATTAATTGATTTACTCTCGTCACTTAGACTCTTTGTTGTTATTTATTAATGTGCTTCGGAAAGCATTTAACTTTTCTTAAGCCTCAAGTGAAATAAAGTTCTAATCAATAAGACCATGTCAGTTATTAGACTTTTTCCAGATTTGTTTTATTATTTTGAGATTTTAGATGAATGCCACAATAGCAATCAAACAGAAATTTGGGCAACAAAGATTAAAAAAAAGTTTATTTAAGCTAAATCAAAGCAGGTGGATTTAGGATTTTGAATTTTTAAATGTTTGTGAGCTTTGTATGGAAAATTCTTGGCTTACCTGAAGAATTTATTGTTTGTTTGCTTGAATGTGTTTCATAATCATCAGCCACATTTAATAAATTTGTTTAGGGTACATTGATGCGTTTGTAATGTTTTATTTCACAAAGTTTATATTTTGTAACTGTTCAGTAACTTTTGACCATTTCAGTTTCTTAAAATATTCAAATTGTGTTCATTCTTTTTTTTCCTGATCTGTCTGCCTGTCATCTGCTGTTGGCATTTTTCAGCCAACAATAACCAGCAAGCGTTACGACTAAACTATCAATCAGAGGATTAAAAAAGAAAAAACACTAAAAGTCAAAGCTGGAATGTTTTAAATTTTCTCTTGATTTGCAACCACTCTTTAAATCTGATTTGTTTTATTTTTTTTCCTCCTGCAGAAAAACAAACTTTGATAGAAAAAGTTCTTTCTGCAATCATCACAATTTATATGGAAAATGCAATTTCAGATAAAGAAGCAATATGAGTTTCTTTTCCAGCCAATTCCAATTACACTGTGCAGTGTTCGGGGAAGGACTGAAATCCTTGGACACTTAATATTCTAAAATAAAACAAACAATGTAAAATCTGAATCCTTTAAGCTAACCCTTCTCAAATAAATGATATACAGTATTAATAGGTACTGCCTTGTCAGTGACGTATAAAAAAAGCTTGTTGCCGTCTAACTTTGTATTTGTTAGGTTGTCTAACCTTGTCTGTTAGCAAAATATCTCCTGAACCACTGGAATGGTATTAAAGAAAACTTGCAGAAAATAATCACTGCTTGTCCCTCTACAATTGATTAACTTTAGTCAGCCCAGGGTCAGGGTGGTATGCATTTCTTCATGACAGACCTTTTTGTTGGTAAACAGCTTTTTTACAACTTTAGAGGCTTGTTGCAGTTTAAAAGTGTTGAGGTGTCTGTAATAATGAGCTAATAGTTGGTTATATGGCGTTAATATTAAGCGAGAATGTCTTTAAACATGCATCCTCGCCTCCGGCCATCTTTTTGTTTCTTTTTCTTTCGTTTTCTTATTGCCTGTTAATGAGTTCAAGAGGATAATTGTGCGCGCAGCTGTATGACGTCACACACACCACGCGCAGAACCTCGAGCTTCTTTCGCCTCAGAGTGGAGTGGACGGCAGTCCCGACGTCTTCGCACCTGCTACTTGGACAGTATTTGGCATTTTTCAGCATTTTTGAGGGGATATGAATCAACGTTTTCGTCTCGAGGCTGTTCAAACGTGAAAGTTGAGTTCTTTTCTTCGATGTGTTTTAGAGTTTCTCGACTCTGACTGTTCGACTGTCGTGTTTTTTAAAGTTTTTCCCTCTTTGAACTAACAGTTTGTGTCGGCTCACTCCTACACTGTAAAGTAAACACACATCCGCGCGCGAGCTGACGGAGCAGACGGAATAAGAGCGGAGTGAAGTGAAATCTCGGCGCTGATTTCTTGCTTTTGGTCTCTGCTGTGGTTTTATTTGAAGCTGCCGGACTCTGAGGTGGAGAGGTGGAGGTCTACGCACGGTTTGGATCTTACAGGATGAATTGTCACCTCAACCTTATTTGTTCGCAACCAGAAGAAAAGTGGACCCGTCTCGCAACTTCTCTTATTTTATTTTAACCTCATTAAGACCACCTCTAAGGGCGCAATGATTTTAACCTTTGTCTTTATTTTGTCAATGTTGGGTAAGTGTTTCAGCTGTTGAATTTCATCCGTTTTAACTGCATTTTTATTTCAGTAGATGCAACTGGGTAAATAAGGCATCGAATATGATTTATTCTAATTCCCAAGCAGCATTTCATAAAGTCTGCAATAATACCAGCTTATTTCAGGTTGTCTCCGTGCGCGCTTGGCTGTGCGTAAAATCCATCTCATCCAGTTTTCGTTACGCGCAGATTCGGCGCTCACCTCGAAGGCTGACGGCGGCTCAGCCTCGCGTCCTGCCCGGCTGGACTGCGTGAAGGCCAGCGAGCACTGTCTCAAGGAGTACTCCTGCAGCACCAAGTACAGGACCATGAGGCAGTGCGTGGCGGGCAGGGAGAGCAACTTCACGGCGGTCACGGGTCCCGAGGCGCAGGGCGAGTGCCGCAGCGCCATAGATGCCATGAAGCAGAGCTCCCTGTACAACTGCAGGTGCAGGAGAGGCATGAAGAAGGAGAAGAACTGTCTGCGGATCTTTTGGAGCATATTTCAGAGTTTGCAAGGTATGAGGTCAGGTGGAGGCATGGAGATGTGGGACTTTGGAAAAGGCCTGGAGACACATCACATCAGCAGCATGTATTCATTGTATTAAAAATAAAATAATATTTCATTTAAACAATAAAACTGGGACAAAATATTTTGCATCTTACGCAGTCATATAAGTAACCTTTTCTTTGAATCAATTAACATATCTGTGTGATTTCAAGCCAGAACATGTTTTCAGAGTGAATACATGCGCTATTATCAAATTCATAATAGTTACTTGCTCATAAAGCCTCTGCTTTAAGCCCATAATGCAACATATTCATTACAGAGGCACACATCATGATGCAGCCTGTTCTTAAATTCCTTTCTCATTCGCAAAAGCAGAACACATCAGGCGGATGCATGCATCTGCTAAAAAAAGCTCAAAGTGAACTTGTAATTTTGTTGTTTATTATTATTATATACCAATACCATTCACAGAACACTTATATCAATGATTATTGAAAAGGAAGTATCTAGATTTAAAACTGGTTTGCATCTATTTACCCTATAATGTTTTTGCAGATAGAACCTAGTGTTCTTGTTTTTATGCCTAATGGGGAGTTTGATACAAGACAGTCCCTTGTTCCTCTCTTACCTGTAACAATCCTAGTTTATCGTCTAATCAAACTTTTACTGTGAACCTAACCAACTTCAACCCCTAAGCATAAAATCGAGTCCAAATCGTGAATCACTTTATATCCAGATCCTCAGAATTTGGTGTTTTTGCAGAACCCAGTGAAGGCAGAAAAACAAGTGCATACACACAGTTTTAGGCACACATTGCTGACAATCTGTTCTGCCCCGCAGGTAATGATTTACTGGAATTCTCCCCGTATGAGCCAGTCAATAGCCGGCTCTCAGACATCTTCCGCTTGGCTCCCATCATAGCAGG
Source organism: Cynodonichthys magdalenae (assembly GCA_031762555.1). NCBI lineage: Eukaryota > Metazoa > Chordata > Actinopteri > Cyprinodontiformes > Rivulidae > Cynodonichthys > Cynodonichthys magdalenae. Next base: position 10,443,852 of record JARVJO010000125.1, on the reverse strand, counting down.
TAAGACGAGGTTTTCATGTTTCCAAAGGCTTCAATTTGGGCGGTGTTAAGTCGCTGTACATATCATTGACATGTCTCAGTTGCGCCCAGCTTAAGTCACCGCAACAAATCTGTCACTATATTTGACAACCGCTCTTCTCTATCGCCGTCTGGTTTCAGGCTGCAGCTTTCAGTGCCCATTATCCATCACAAAAGCTTTTATCTACCACTATGACCCACAGTACACAAAGCAGAATAATTTAGTATATTTCACATTCTGACCCTTCAACGCACTGATGAGAGGTCTGCATGGTTTTCCACTGTCACAGTGCTAATATGCTGAACAGCTTTTATGTGCTAGTTTTGAATTAATCCTCCTTTTAGAGCAGAACCTCTTTTGTTGGAGCTCCGGGAGCCTGTTGAGGCTGAATGCCTAGATTTAAAAATGGTAAAAAGAATAGTTTGCCTTTGTAAATTTAAATGTCATACATGTCCACGAACGTCAGAGGTGGACCTGGGAGCGTACACTTAGACAGGCCTATATTTAGTTTCACAGAGGAGCAATTAACCATCTGTCTGCATTCAATGGCACAGCAGAAGTAGAGCTCTGTGACACAGAACTCGCTGGCTCTCCACTGTGTTGGGCTTTCTGGCTGGAGGAGAGCATCTGCTGAACTGGCCAGCTACCATTCCAGTAAAAAAAAGAGAAAGTTATTTGTTTCTTTTTCTCCTACCCTGTCTGCCTGTTTCTGGCTCTCACTGTGATTGAATCCACTTATCACAATGGCTTTGCTCCATCTGCAGTGACATAATGCTTTATCATTATTTTAAATAAAGAGTAAAGAAAACATCAGCATGCAAAATTCTCTCTTGTGCTGGAAAAGAAAAGGTAAAAAACACATATATTCTGTTCATTTATCAATATATATTATTTTAACTTGAATGAGATAACAAATACCCTTAAAATTAAAACAATTCAACTGAAGAAATGAGAAAAGGTAAAATCCTGTTTAGAAATCTGATTCCTCACTAATGTGCTCTTCTATCAAAGTCACTGACTTAGAATATGGAAACTTGGCAGGATAACTTATCAGTATTAGGTGCTATTATCATAAGAAATCACCTCAATTACTTTGATTAGGTGGGCAAGACAAATAGAGATATGAAGCTAAAGCTGAGTAATCATTTCTTAACATAAAGAAGTGTGTAAACAGCCTGAAACATCTTTAAGGAAAAAAAAAAACTAATCATCTAATGGGTTGGGTATCACAAATCCATTTACCATAAGTGACCTCATTCCTGTCTGAAACTAAGCCAAGCCTGGGGAAATCTGCAGTGTAAAATAATGCATGTGTGAGTCAAGATAAAATCTCCTTTACCCTCTTGGGTCAATATAAAAATGATGTGATGCTGCTTTTGTCTTTTAATAAGACACAGCTCAATTTTAATACAGTAGTTGTCACATTTCAATCAGTCTTTAGCCATATATGAATGAAATTAGACAAAATGACACAGAGGCAAACAAATTGCTTATATTGGGGGTATTTGGAGTCATTAATGTTTAGTTCCTCCATGCATTGTATTATTATCATACTGGACATTCAATCAGGAGAATGCTAATCAGGCTAATGCTACCACTGCCATTTGATGGTAAACTACTCTGTTGTTCATTTAAAGTGCTGTAGAAATATAAATCAGTGGGTCCCAAACTGTGATACAAGTACCATCGATTCTCATAATACATTTTTTTGCATATACTATGTGGATTTATGCAATAATTATATAACATTTTGGTGAGTCGAAAGCCTAAACCTCTTCCAGTTACACAACAGGACCTGTGCAGTTTATTCCTAAAGCCACCCTGAACTCCAGCCAAACAACTTCAAAGTCACTTCCCCCCTCCCTTTGTCCATTCCACCTTTTCTGATAGGCATTAGGTTAATTAACCATAGTAAGCTCATCTGTGGAAAGCTAAAAAGCAGACTTTGCCAAAAAGTAGTTTAGGAGTGAATCAGGCAAATTACAATCTTGGCTCCAAATGGAAACTACTCAAAACAAAAGTTCAATAGGGAGTATTTTGTGAACACCTGTGGAAAGTGTAATGGACAATTGTAAACCAGTGTGCTAGTGGCTACTTAAACTATGCCAAAAGGCGCAAAACAGTGAAGATATTCAATCTCAAAATTTGATTCAGTTGTTGTTGAGCAGAGAAAGAGCCGAGAATACAAAGTATATGATGCATTGAATGCATGGAATGGTAAATAGATTGTCTTTGTATAGCACCTTCTTCAGTTCATTACATCACATTCATACACCAGTTGCATATGTCAGGCAGTAAGGGGTTCAGTGTCTTTGACATAAGACTGTATACTCCCAGGAATCAAACCTCTGACTCTTTTGGAAGACAACTGCTCTAACCACTGATCCACAGCAGCACCAGCATGGAACCACCATATCTTAACTTGCACCCTTTAAACTAACATCAGGAAATGCAAGTTCTGCCAGTTTGCTTGTTAATGTCAGAAATATACATAAATCTAACCTGCTGTTCTTTATTTAATGTCAATATGGTTGTTCCTGGACAGCCTAATATTTTTGGAGGGTAAAAGGTTTTTAGAACCACTGCTACAATAAAGATGTCACAGTTGAATCCAACTCCAATTTAGAGTATAGCACGCAGCTGTTATAATACTGATCTTGTTGGTGTCATAATTTTTAGTATATTGTGAGTAAAAATTTGGTGTTAGAGAAATAAATTTTGAAATTTGATTGGACAAAGTGTTGAAAGTTTACTGATGTAATCATCTATTTTCACAGTTAGATAGATTTACCATTAAGTTAATGACACCATAATGACTTGAAGAAATTTTATGCTTTTTGAGTTGGAGTGTATTGGAGTCAGATATTTATTGGAGCTACAACTTATCAGTTTTGATGATAAAGCACTTAAAGATAAAAAAAAATATGTATAAATCTATGATAACATACATCTTTGTCAAAGACTAAATTCTTCAAATTGTTAATGACATTGTTCTTTTTGAACAGGTTTTCTGTGAACCTCTCAAATATATTCAAGCAGCATCTCCCTACAGATGTACAAGATGCTAAACTATTATCTGTTTCAAGTTAATGACCAAGAAACCATTTTCACAGCAGCTTAGACATAAATTAGTAGATAAACACAGCTGGCTCTTTAAGATTTACTACATATATAAAACTGATCCTTTGGTAATATCACTAGTAACACCTGTGTTCAACCACTATTTGATGTCAAAACAGCTCCTGCAGAAAACTACGTCTGATTTATTATAAACAACACATAACAATTTGAAACCAATTAACACTGTTGAATAACAGCAAAACAATACATTCTGTAGGAATTACGTTAGTTACAATGCACTTTTACATTCATTTACCAGCTTTGTTTTTTAAAGCAATAGGGTGCATCTGTGAATGTGTACAAATTTCATCACCATTCAAACAATTCTGTTGAAGATTTTACAAGCAACAAACTTATTTTTTTACTCTGGTATGACTCGTTTCATTATGATTAATAAGGTACTGCAATGACATTAATATTTAAAATTTACATATTAATGTCATTAATATGTAAATTTTAAATAACAATGTCATTAATATTTTTAATTGAAAGGCTTGACATCTAAACCATCAAATCTGCTAACTAAGAAGAGTGATTTCCAGGAACAGCTGAAATTAAAACGGCTTCATGTATAAATCAATAAATCTGATCAATTCCTGAAACCGGGTTCCATAGATGTAACATAATGCAACTGTGGAAAGTGAAGAAATAATTGGACTAGGCAGACATGTAACAAGTTCTACACCATGGCAGTAATAATTAAAATGTGCGTCAGTGAGATATGGAGGCGTTGATGAGGTGGATTTTAAATGTGCTTGCATCTTTTTGGTTATATTGTTTGCATGAAATAGGAAAAACCCATCAAAGCAAGATTGTGTGAGAACATTGTAACATCATCGACTCATTATGATTATCTTGTAGAGACAAGATTAATTGATTCTGCAGTTTTAAAACAGCTCTGATTCCAATGGTAAAAACACAGATTTCACGGAAGAGCCTGAACTATAAACAAGATTTACTATGAGAATAGAGTCAGACATTTATTTCCCCTGACACCCAATAAATTGGGACAAATGTTCTTATCTTTGTCAGTGTTGTTAGTTTTAAATTTTATAAAAACTTTAAATAAGCCATACAAGTGGCCACAGATTCTAGTACCACTCTTCTCTCAGTCCAACTTCATATCTCATCTGGAGTGTTGCTGAGGATATAGCCAGTGAAGAAATGAGAGCTTGGCATGATTATGTTCCATTGGAAGGATAATTCAGTTGGTTTAGATGCCTAAAGCAACACATTAATCCCAGTAGCATTGGGAGCCACTACTGTCTCAGTCTGCTTGTGAACTGTGCACAATCCCAATCGGTGGCTACTCCCTCGCCCTACTCACTACACACTCCGTTTACACGTGCCCGTGGAGGGTTGGCCATATTAAGTCCCATCTGAAACCAATTACATACGAGGGCGAGTGGCTTATAAGGCCCTCCATAGCGAGTCAGGATCCATTGCAGACTTCAGCAGCACGTGCAACACCAAATAATGGTCTGCATGGAGGACGGGACGTATAAATATAAGTTCCGCATAGGTTTTGCGAACATATTTACTAAGTAAACACCTCACCAATAAATATAATTTCACATAGGCTATATAAATCATGTTCAATTAAATTCTAGCTTTAATAAAGACATAAAACCCTGTTCCATATTTATAAAAAAATAAAAAATTTAAGAAAAAGTAAATAAATGATAAAAAAATGTTAAAAATGTTAAAAAAGTTAAAAAAGTCATCGCACTGTATTTGTTACAAATACAGTGATATCGCCTAATTAATTATTTTCTTGGGTCTATTAAAAAAAGCATCTTCTAGACGATCTTACGGCGTTTGTTCTCCAGCTTTCAGTCGCTGCCAGAGCTTGGACTGCTACCATGGTAACGACAGCTTCCTGTTCCGGTAGTGTGAGGAGCGGCCGTCTCAAATGCAGAGGGTGTATAATTAGACCTACAGTGCCATCAAGGGGACTCAGTTCAGCTGCGAGGGGGCTTCACAGTGAGTGTAGTGTGTAGGGAGTAGGGCGAGTGAGTAGCCACTGAATGGGAAAGGCCCTAACTCACATGTGTCCAATCCTAGACCTTCTTCTTCTTCTTCTTCTTCTTCTTCTTCTTCTAATAAATTACTGCAGGCTGTATGCTATCATAGCGTAATGCTGCCCTCCACTGGTCTTATATTCTACTTTACCTAAATTTTAAAATAAAGACCAGTATCATGTAGAAACTTAATCACCGCTTTATCTATAAACAACGAGTTAGGGCCTTCAGAAAAGATCGTCTTAAAAGAAAACACTGTAATCTCCAAATCTGATAAGGTTTTAAATAGAATCCGTCTTTCACCTACATATCTAGGACAACTCATCAAGACGTAACACATTTTCTGACTCCCCACACTCACAAAAACTATCAGGATGTTTATTTATTACTTTTAAACAATCTGCCAGTCCACAATGCCCCAATCTGAATCTAATCCTAGACCTGGAGGGCCAAGTTCCTATATATTTTACTTGTATTCCTGCTTAAACACACATGATTCAGTGATTAAATTACCTCTTCCAAGTTCTACAGAAGCCTAGTCAACCATTTATTCAAATCAGGTGTGTTGGAGCAGAGAAAACTCTAAACCAGGCAGGATAGTGGCCCTCGAGGACCAGGATTGGACACCCCTGCTTCAACTGGACGATCACTCCGGCTATCAGACTTTCAAATCTGCTGATTGTTTTTGTACATTAGTGCTTTTAGCCTTATCAACAAATCAGATGCAGGCATTTTTTCCAGAAGCATCACCCCTATTTTTATTCTTTCCCTCTAAAACCACAGAATAATTTATTAATCATAAGCCAAATAACAGACCATTTTTTTACCTTTTTACTTTACGTTACTGCACACTTTTACACAAGTTTAACCAAGTGAAAATGTGTTAACGTGTTGACGTACAGGCTTCACAGACATTTAGCATATTTTCTTTTTCACTTGCACAGTCACCTTTTTACTCAGAAGAAAAACTATAGCAAATAAATGGCAAATGTCAAACAATTCTCCGAGCTTGAAAGGTCTTTTGTACTCTAACTCATACTGAATCTTTGCATAAAATAGCTGCCCTGGAAACAGAAGAATATTCATCCAGATAGATCAGGATGGAAATAATAAAATTATTCCACATATTCGTTGGGTTTCCTAAGTGTTTAGTGTTCAGAAGATAAATGTTATGTTGCTGGTCTTACAGGTAAAAAACAGCTAAGTGAGCTCAAATTCAATTGAAGGACATTCTTTGTAAAACTAAAGTCTGATATCTTAAAGAAAGAAAAAAGATTTGCTTTTAACGACTTTATCAAGCGCTACCAACAGCTGACACGTTGAATTAGGACACTCCTGCTAATTCATGCAAAACAACATATTTGATACAAATCCTGCCAAGAATGTCATTGAGGAAAGGCTGTTGTTGCTGAACTACACATCCACGCACACACCGAGCCATTTACATACTGACTCACTCACTTCCAGCTCCCTCAGCCACTCTGACACATATGAATGTTGCTGGAAGATGAAGGCTCAGTTAAATGGCTTGAAAAACAGACATTTTTCACCAAGATGAATGCACCTGATGGCTGAGCCATGCCAGGCTGAGCTCAGGGAGCCAAGTGGGTATGCAAGTGTGAGTGAAGCAGGGAGTGGCTAATCATGGCTTAGAGATAAGAAAATAAAGCGCTGTAGGCTTTCGAAGACAGGATGATGATATTTTCAGACAGGCATAAAAATTGTTTCATGTTATCTAACCACACCCTTTATTCATATGTGCAAACATGTACACAAACACATTATTACTAATCATCTATGGCTGCAGAGAAACAGCCATTCACATGCAAATCAGGCTCTACATGTCAGCCTTCACACTTGCACACTTATTCTCTAAATACAGAATCATTGCCTGCAGCTAGCTGAAGTCGAACAGTAAAGATATGCAGAGTTTAAATTTTACTGGTGTATTTAAAAGGTAAACACTTAATAATCAACTGCATGACTGCATCACTTTGCAAAAGCAAAACTGCTCAAATCAAAACATTTGAGATATTTTTAGAGAGCACCTTAAAAAAAATCTATGTGAGGAAAAATAACTATTGTTATAGTTTTAGGTTTTACAACAGGGATAGGCAACTTCAATGATGGAAGGGGACACATTTTTTGTTGACACTACTAGAGGGCCACATAACACTGCAAACTTACCCAAATGTAATAAAACTGCCATTATAAAAAAAATGTATGTATGTATTAAACAAACACTCCAGTAACTGAAAATATTTCATGCTCAAATGCATATATAACAGTTGTACTATTGTTTAATAAATATGAATACAAAAAGTTTGACGCAAAAAACAAAACAAAAAAAAAAACAACAAGCACTGACTTTAACAAGCTGAAGTACAACAACATAAGATGCCTTGACTGCAAACTCCTGCGAGGTTCTGGTAAAAAGTTGCTGTCGTTTATATACTCATGACTTCAGAAAACTCATATTTAGCTTTGTGCAACTTGTTGTTGTGGCGACTAATAATAAAATTCTTCATGGCAGACAGTGTCTCTAAGCAGACTAAACATTAGTTTACCTTGAATTCTTTTGAACATATAGTCTACCTCCCAAAATAACAATTTTAACAAAAGTTTTTTGTTTGTTTGTTCGTTTTTTTAAACGGAGGCTGGGGCCTCATCAGCAGGCCAGATGGAGGTTAGCCCGCGAGCCGCCAGTTGTCCATTCCTGTTTTAAATCTACTGGCAAGTTTTACAATTTTTTTTATCTTCCAGATTTAAAAAAAGTGTTGTTTCTGGTCATGTGTTGTGTAGATCAAGGTCAATTTTTTCCACAGTATTTACCAAATTAATTGCACTACTCAAGAAGAAGAAAATGAAGGTATTTTCTCCTCTTGTTTAACTGGACATCTGTTTCATTGATTTCAACACACCATGTATTTTTGGGCACGAGCATGCCAAGACATACCTTTATATTGAAAAACCACAATCTTATAAAAAAAACTAAAAACTATTGTGTTTGCATATGAAATGGCCATAATGAATGTGCAGCCATAGAAAAGCAAATGGAACGTGCTCTTTAAAAATCACTTCTATAGGGCAACAAAACCACACACGTTTTCCTATAAATTATTCCAAACATTTCACAAATATTTATGTTAATGAGATATGCAAATGTGGCATTACTTGCTTTTTTAAGACCTCTGCATGATTTAGTCAATATACAACAAAGAAATGTTGAAACTGACTAGTTTTTAAAAGGCTAGATCAGATCTTTTGAAGTAGAGTTCTGCAGAAAAGTCATGAAATTGTAATATTTTACTTGTGTAGCTCTTTGATAAGCTCAGCTTAAAAAAATAAAGGGTATCCCTTCATTGATGCCCAACTCTTTGTCTTTTTTTAAAAACAAAAATGTGAGCTAGTTATTGCTAGCTTCTCCAAACAATTGAAAAGCAGTCTCAAAAATCTATGAACACCAGATAATTATAATTTTAATTTATAACACACTTTTCATTAGCAAAATCTCATGGGTCTACAAAACGGCAAAACACACAGTAAATGATGAAACTAGTAAAATCAAAAAAGTAAAGAACAATAAAATTACACTAATAAAAACAACAGCCAGAGCTGGAAAAAGGCTCAATTTTAAGCCCTGTTAAAAATATCTAAAATCAATGATGCCTTCAAAAAGAGCCAGAATAGGTTTGTCTAAAAAGAAAAGCCTTTTTTCAACCAGTAATTGTGGAGCCCTCAAATAATTGGGGAGGGAGTTTGATAAACAGATTTCAAGGTTTAAAAATAAAAGAGGAGCACTGAGGGCATGAAAAAGTGACCTAAACTGATTTTAGCAACATTGTTGAAAATTAATATTGTTCTCTTTTGTAAAAGACAATAAAAATCACTGAGAGTTCTGCTTGGTTTCAGGGGAACCTCCATCCTCAGCATGACACCTCTGCAGTGCTGAATTAATACTCTTTCAGTCAATTCAGAATAAATGACTGACAACGATTAACAAATAGCTGGTGAAGTAAGATATAAGGTGGATTTTGATCATTTCTTGGGGCATTAAATAAATGAGTCTGGAGTCTGGTCATAAATATTAAGACACCGATGTGGATTTATTGACCCTGGCTGGAAGCCTGACAGAGAGTGTGCGATGAGGGTGAGGGACTGACCACTGTAAGCAAAACAAAAAGCTGCAGTCAAAGTGAAAAGATGAATACTATTGAGAGAAAACAATCAGAAAGATAATATATATCGTAACATGTTGTCAAACCCTTTCTAATTATCTTTATCATTTTTATAGAACTCAGTTGAGGGTAGCTTAATAAAAAAATAAAAATACACAAAAGGTCTGTCATCACAAAGTTTAAACAGGTATGACACACTGTGACTTGTAGCGTCAACTCCTTATTCTTTATCAGCTCATTATGTATACATGTAAAACCACATTTTAGTTATTTTAGTGACTTGAAAAACTATGTGAATTTGTTCCATCCTATGTTTGCATTTTGCTTGAGGGTTTCTGTAATTGAGATAAAACTGTCACACCTTTAGCCCAAGAGCTCCAAACAGGAACTCAAGGATCGCAGCCCACATCTCTGGGCTCTTGTCAGCTATAAGTAATGGATTTCGTAATATGTGATTAACCCAAGGTTCAAGATTGTATTCAGATTTAATCACAGCTCATTCTGCGGTGCATGAATGAGTGCAGTGAGCTTCAATTCCACCTCAAAAGGCAAAAAAAAACCTCAGGATTTATTCTTTCATGTCGAGGCTGAGGATACAGTTTGTGTAACAGACCAGAAGTCAGTGGAGCAGAAGGGACTTTAATCACAACAAATAAACATAACAAAAATTTAGAGGTGTTACGTTGGCCATATAGTACTGATAGGAGGAAAATTAGCAAACATTTCAAGAAGTGTGTATCCTTTTTTTTTTTAAATTAACAGTTCAAGGTTATTTGTAAAGCAGAGGAAAACAACATCCCATTCAGCCATGTGTGAGATGAGACAATAAATAATAATAAAAAAACTCAGTTTAAGTAAAGTTGCTCTGGTTATTTGTCAGTAGAGCACAGTTTTTTTAATTAATGTAAATTTGTTGAACAGGTAAAGCGATGGCTGCAAATTCAGCAAAAAAAAATTGCTCAAAATATTGCATAACTTATCTCCCAACAAAAGTGGGGTAAAGTGTGAATTTTTTGTAAAAAGTATAAGCTATCATGTTTGGTAATAGAGTCAAACCCACAGTACAGATTTAAAAACTCTAACAATCAGTACTTAAAGGGGACATATCATGCTAAATCAAATTTTTTAACTCTTAAAAATATTTTGTTGCGTACTTGGAGTGTTTAAGAGTTCTGCAAATTAGAATTTAGTTTCTCTTTGTGCTGCATATTTTTTCAGTCTGTTCAATTTTCTCTATTTTCTGTAAAGATTTTTAACAATTACGTCACAGTATTTTCTGCAGAACAGCTAAAAAAGGTCATGGACTTGCGGCTGTCTAATTTTGCGAATCCACGGTTCTGCAGGTTTGTCGTCTTCTTTCCCCTCTCGCTTTGGATCAGACTCTCGTTCAAACATGTAAGGCTGGATGGACAAGTCTTCTGTTGTTGACATTTTTAAATGCATTTTTAAAAAAATTCAATTTGTAAATAAAAAGTTTCTGCACTGCTGGTAATGCTGGTATAACTCTGCTATCAAACTACAAAAATGGCCGAACAGGGGGCGTGAACAATGATCACTGGGAGTGATGCTGCATTCCAGTTGTCCTTAGAGGTCGAAGTTTCGAGCTTCCGAGTCCTTTTTTGCAACTGGAACGCCCCCTGAAGTCGTAGTTTCGGGTCGAGAGTTCGGCGCAACCAGACCATACCCGAGCAGCCCGAGCGTGCGTTACATCATCCTTTCAACATGGCTGCTGCGCGCATGAAACTCTTTACTTTTACATTTTTTTAGCAGTTCTGTGTCGTTTATTTTACATTAAGTCAGTTGTATTTGTAGTGCTTTATGGTGATTATTAAAATATATGTTTTAATACTGTTTACACACTCAAAATGCCTTGTAGATCGCTATTAGTGTAAGTGTTATTGTTGCATAGCAAAAAAATAAAAAACGCTTTTTCTGACGTTTGAAACTGGAACGCTTTCAGCTCAGAACTGACGTCAGTCCGGCTTCAGAACTTCGAGTTCCGATACAACTGGAACGCAGCATAAGACCTGGAGGGAGGAATTGTGAAGTGCCCCATTTGAAGAGGCTGCATCAACGAGTTGCTCTCAAATGCACCTTAGAACAGGGTGAAAGGGGGCCTATGGACCTACAATAAGGAGGAAATCAGACCAAAGGATTGCAGTTCCACTTTATATAGATGCCAATTACATGAATTAAATGGGTAAATGAAGGATTTAAAAGCATGATATGTCCCCTTTAAACAAAACTTTCTTAAACATAAGAAATGGCTGATTGCTGCAAAACATACTTACAGGCAGGGTTTGTCAAAACAGAAGCAGACACAGGGTCGCAAACACGAGTGGTCATGGGATCACAACACAACGCACTGATAAGGGTACTGAGGACAGAATATAAAGAGGAACTAACGAGCAGAGAACACCTGGAGGAGACACACTAGGAACAGGTGAGTATGGGTGGGGCCAGAGCAGGCCCACTCACACCTGTTCCTTGTTCCATTAAACTCTGCTGTTTTTCCTCTCCTCATCAGCCTCAGTCCATCTAATTCCTCGATTTCCATTCATTCATCAGTTAGAGACCATAAACTCAACAGCGACTGATCATAGTTGGGCTCAAAGCTCTCAGGTTTAATGTTTTGAGGTTTGAGTTAGAAAATTCAGAGCAAATTTCTCACAGATGAGGTTTCACCACTTAAAATATCAAAAGGTGTCTGTGGGAAAATTGGAAGGATAATTTAAAGCTTTGCTCTGGCTGCATCTCTGGGGTAATCTCCAATTTTCTGTCATTTGGCTAATAGCGGCAGAAATGCCAGTAACACAATATCTCTTATATTGCTGAATTACCTGATACAGCATAGCACTGAAGCAAAGAGATATTTATTAAGTTTTTCCTGTGGAAATAGAGCTTTCATAGGCATGGTTAGAATTTAATTAGATTGTTTAAAGAAATGCAAGATATATCTTTATGTCATTCTAGTTCGAAATGCATCCAATTGTAAGGGAACTGCTCTTAAAGAATAGAAAAACAATTCTGATTATTAAACTTTTCCTCAATTAAAGTGACTCTTCAGGCTGGGAGTAGACGTAATTTGTTGAAATCATTTCTGTCTTCTGTCTTAGCCGAACCTGCTTCCACTAAGGAGAACAACTGTTTGAATGCTGCCAAGGCCTGCAACCTGAATGACACTTGTAAGAAATATCGCTCCGCTTACATCAACCCCTGTACTAGCAGGGTGTCCGCTTCTGAAGTGTGCAACAAGCGCAAATGCCACAAGGCTCTACGACAGTTCTTTGACAAGGTAATTAAGCAAGTTCGAGAGCTTTTATTGCCTTTGACTTTGATGTTGACACTCAAACTAATACGTCTCCCAGGAGACGAACCATCGAGAAAAAAAGCTTTCATCGTGATTTTACATCGAACTCATTTTTAATCCATTCTTTTTGTAGAGGTCTCGGTTGTGATAAAATGCAACTCCACGTGTTGTTACCTCACTGAACATTGCTCTTGATGTCTGGATCTGAAGTGTCTGCGGGAACATGAATGCTTCCTAGAAGATATTTTTTTCTTGGGTATTGCATGGAAACTGCAGGTTTTACATCACTGTATTTTGTGTTGTTTCCAAACTCAAGGTTCCACCTAAATACAGCTACGGGATGCTGTTTTGCTCCTGTCCAGTGGGAGACAGGACAGCATGTGCCGAGCGCAGACGACAAACAATCGTACCCATCTGTTCCTATGAGGATCATGACAAACCCAACTGTCTTTCTCTCCAGAACACGTGCAAGACCAACTATATCTGCAGGTAAAACAGAAGCTTTAATATAAATAAAAAAAGAAAAAACTCAGTCCTTCATACATACTGATGTGACCAAAAAAAATAGAGATCTCCGTGAAAGTTGCAGTGAATGGATCATGACTTAGGTTAAAGTTAGGAGCCATTAAAGAAATTAAATTGATTTTCATCCTTTTTTTAATCTATAAGATCAAAATGAGCAAGACGGGGAACTAAATGGTGAATACAAATACCCAAATAGGGATATTTTTCAAAATCAACGTTTTTAAGCTTTAAATCATGTTATAAAGTAATTTCCTCATCAAAAACATAGCCAGTGTTGCTTTGACTCATTCATGCATGTTTGACAAATCCTTGAATCTCCTGTGGTAACCATGTGGAGCTGCCTAAATGCTTACTGGTACAAAGCTCCGCCGATTTACCTAAAGCACATATTTACACAGAGCGCCCCTTCCCTGAAGCATTTTTAAAAAACATGTTGAAATGGGATTGTCTGAAATGGTAGGTTCTTAAAGCGACAGAGGACAATTTTAAGGCGTTTAAATAGGCTATGATGCAAAATAAAATTTATTTTTGATATATACAGGATTTTCATAACAACTGAAGGTAACATAGTTAATTGATTGGGGCAGAGAATTAAAGTATGTACCTAGAAAATAGATACCCCCACCCAAAAAATAATTTTAAAAAATATTCTAAGCAAGTGTAAATGAAATTCTTTTTTTTTGTTTGTTTGCTTTGTTCTTTTGGTATCTCTGAATGTTTGTTGTTTCACATCTTTCGCTTGTAGGTCGAGGCTGGCAGATTTCTTCAGCAACTGTCAGCCGGAGATTCGTTCCAAATCTGGCTGTCTGAGAGAGAACTATTCTGATTGTTTGCTTGCTTATTCTGGTCTGATTGGTAAGCTATTACCCATAAATGGATTAATAATTTTTTATTGTGTTATACAAAAAAAACTTGCCAGAGGCGTGTTCAAATAAGCATACAGTCTGAGAGGTGTAAAGAGACGACCGGGAATCAGTTTCATGCACTTTAGCAGACAGAAGAACTGTTGGAAGCTACATGGAGCATTTTGGAAGTTGTTGTTGACATTAAGGTTGATGTGAATAACATAGAATGACTGAAGCTGAATGTTTTACTTTTAGCTTGAAGATCTGCAAAAGTTTCTGTTAAACCCTAAGTGTCCTGTTAGAAGTTCAGCCCTAATGAAAGGACTACATCTGCGACGACTGACAGTCGTCTTATTGTCATTTATCCTGCAGGTACAGTGATGACACCCAATTATATGCGGTCTTCTGGTATTAGCCTGTCACCGTGGTGCAACTGCAGCAGCAGTGGGAACAGCAAGCCAGACTGTGATAAATTTGCTGAATTTTTCACCAACAATCGATGTCTGCGTGAGTTCTTCCATTCTGCTTCTTTTCTTATATATATTTCCCTTCAGTCACTGTTCAATTTTTTATGAAAGTTCACAGTACCCAATTGATGATCCGGTCTTGGACTGGCATTTTACTGTGAGACAGTGGAAACTAATTTTATTTTATTTTTTGTCATATAAACACATTACTTGCTCTGTAATTTCACAATTGACCAACAACCTCTGTAGCAGTTTTTTGCACTTAAGTGATCATGGATAACTTCTAACATATCTCAGAGGGCATACCAGTGATTGTTTGACTGTACAGATGATATAAGTCCTACTTTATGGTGCATATATTTGCCATGTTATTTCAAAACACACTGTTTAAATTTGTTGTTTACAAAACTCAAAGTCAGTATGTTTTTGCCTTTTAGGTAACGCCATCCAGGCGTTTGGCAATGGTACTGATGTTGGTGTGTGGCAACCCCAACCCCCAATCAATCCAACTGTAGAGCCGAGCATCACTCGGAGAGGGAAAGCCCAAACGAATAATGTTATGGACCTGCTGACAGATGTGACCCAACTGAAGCTTAATGGGAACTCGTATGATATCTGTGGAACTTTGCAGGTGCACCTTTATTCCATGATTGTTTGGATGTTTTTTTTTTATAGTTCAAGGCCTTTATTTTTAGAGGTTGAGTCAGGACTTGCATCCTGGAAAAACAATAGCCAAAAATTTTTTTTTAATTTTAGGTCCACTTCCCTTGATAAAACTTTTGATGAATAAACCCTTTAATGTGCTTTTGAAAACTTTAGAAACCAAACAAAAAGAGAGGGAGAGAGCAGAAACTAACTTAAGATCTAAATGTCAATAAAGGATGTATTCAAAGCCTCTGAGTGTCAGACATCTGACTACGTCACCTTGTTGGTAGGTCAGGGATGGTCTTTTGAAGGCAGGCACAGAATCCACCCTCCTGGGCAGAAAGATGATATGTCAGTGAGGAGTCACAGTTTCTGAAGCTGTCATGTCAAAGCTAATTGGTTGCTTCTGTAACCTCTGAAATGGCCTAAAGGGGTAGTCTGTGTAGCGGTGTGTGTGGAGGAAAGAGGCTAAATACAATTTCAAAGATCAACTTTATGTTTTCTCCTCAGTAAACAATGATTAGAAAGAACTGGAATTGTTTGTTGTCTTTACCACACAAATCCATCCATAACCAAATATCCACGTCAGTTTCGAAACATAACAACTTTTCACGTGTTTAATTTCGTAATTGTTTAAACCAGAGGTGCCCAAAGTGGGGCCAGTGTGCCAAAACTGGCCCACCAAACCATTTGATTTGGCCCACCAGCTGTTGCCATGGTTACTAGGTTGCAACCTGTCATCCTATGTAGAAACACCGTATTTCCACCTAAAGTCATTCCATCTGTTGGCCCAATGACTACAAGGGGCTGTAGCACAGAAAGTCTTCACTCATGGTGCTTATTTTATCTTTGAAATATTAAGAAACATGAAATATAAGTAACTACAAAAGATATTTAGAATAGATTTAAGCACACGTGTAGATTTGCACACTTTATTAGACCACAAAAACTTATATTTTATCAATTTATGAAATGCCCCATGAGCCTTTGCTGCCCAACTTTCTCAGAGGACATATAGGCTATAAAAATGTTTTTAAAAATAAACAAGGGCCACCACACTGGCTGCTAGCCTAATCATTAAAAATAGAAGTATTTGCATTTCATGTATTCTATTATTAAATTTGGCCCACAGCCCTTGGATAGATTTTTATATTGGCCCTCTCAGGGACAAAGTTTGGGCTCCCCTGGTTTTAACAGTAATGATTTGGTTCCTTTGGGCAAAATCTTCATGACCAGTGTTCTCCAGATATTTGCTATTCTTCTCTGATAAATACTTTGGGGCTTTATTTATAAATGAGATGATATCACATAGCCTCCTCTAACCGAAACAATCTATCATATTGGCTTTCAATAGCGATAATATGATTTATCACCAGTAAAACATCCTTTAGGAGGAAAGACCTCTGATAGAGCAATTAATCATTCTTCTCCAGGACCCTGGTTCATAGAAATCTTTCCACTTAAGAACCAAAACATGGAGTGTTTATTCTGTTTTCAAACATTAAAGAGTCACTTTATCATTTTTTATTCTCCAATGCTGTATCTCTGTTTGTTTTTATCTATGTGTGAATGCAAGTTGGTATTTTTAGATGAAAAGTCTGGAACCGTCTTAATGTATGAAACTTTTGTAACCTTGAGCAAGCACAGATAGAAAATGTAAGTGTTTTGTGATTGAATTCTTTCATAATATTTAAATCTAAAAACAAAAATAAAAATCCCTGTACTTTAAGTGAGAGTTCAGATCCTCTAAATTGTGGTTCCATGAAAAGTTTATGAACAATTTAAATATTTGATTTTGATGTTGTAGATAACTCCTTGAAGGACCTCGGTTTAGAGAAATGCATATTTATGACCAGGTTGAGGACTTAAATGGGTATCCAAGCTAAATTAACTGTTGGGATTTTAAAACAAGCCCAGTGTCAGCTAGCTGTAGCACTTCCAGGGCATCCCTCTGATGAAACAAAAGCTTTGAGTTCAAAGATGTGAGCTCCTAATCCTGCTATTCCATCATTGGTTCAATGTATAAACATGGAAGGATATGCATGTATTCCAGCAGTAAAGCTCCAGTGGAGAGTTGGTGGAAGGTGTTTTGTTCTAAAAAGCACCCACAAACCAAAAAAAAAAAAAAAGTATGAAAATCACTGCCAATTTCTATGTGGCAGGTACCGCTGTGCAGAATTTTGAGTCTTCTGTGTTTGCCTCACTTATCTGCTTCTCCAACCTGTTGTCACTGAAAGAGCCGTCCACAACAAGTGTGACAGATGTCTCTAACCTTTCCACAAAACTCCACTTCAAAAGATCTGAACCATCACTTTAAAGGGAAAAATTACATCCAAAGGTCCACACAAGTCCCCTAACTCCATTGGTACTTTAAGGAAAAAAAACAACACTTTGAAGTATGTTCACCTGAGTGTGTTGGGGGGGGGGTTTGGGGGCGAAATCTAATTTAATGCTTTTCTGCCATTTTTCTTGTTGTCCCTGAAGGTCCAAAATCTGGTTTCAAATCAAACAGCGGGCACGGCTTTCTGTCCGGTAAGTTGTATTCTGCACATTTAAGGTTCTTAAATGACCAAAATTTACTGGATTTCATTTTGATGATTTATTTGGCTTAAATAATTTTATTATACAGTTGTGGAAAATGCCATAACAGTCCTACATTGCACGCTTTATCTGAGTTTTAAGGGGTTTAAACCAAATGTTTACACAGGTCCTTAAAATAACAAAAGTAAACATGCCACATTGTGATTTTTTTGTCATTTAGAACCAACGGTTGGATGAGTCCAGCTCATCGAATGCTATTCCAAGAAGCTCACCGGCTGAACTCCACCGCTTTCACCCCTCGACTTTACTCCTCGGCCTGGTCTTTGTTTTCACGTCCACGGCACTACAGCTCACAGAAGTCCAGCTTTTGTAGGAAGCGAGGACTAAACATCTGCCTTCTTGCCTCAAGAAGCCTTTCAAGTAATTTTTATTTGAGAAGCTCAATGAAGTGGAACTCCAGTGATTTTTCTATAAAGAGAGAGAAACACAGCACAGTAATAGCTGTAAAATCATAGGCGGTAGTGGAATATATTTGTGGATTACATGTTGACTGTCGCCGTGTAGAAAACAGACTTGTTCAATCTGTTGCCGACATATCAGCTCATTTGCCTTCCATGCCCCGTGGGAGCAATTTGCAGGGACTTGGAGGGGGGAGGGAGGGGGGAGTCATGCCTGAGAACACTCATGTTACGGGGATAAAATCAGATCTGATGTGAATCAACTCATTTCTTTGCAAAGTGTGCAATCACTGCCCATTTGACTGAATTGAGTGCCAATATGCTGAACGGCGTTTCAAGCGTAGAGGGATTCGTTCTCTGCATGGTTTGTTTGAGCGGAACAAAAAACAAAGAAAAAAAGGCAGAGAAACAGTGAAAGAGTGGCTAGAAAAGGGTAACACATATAACACATAAATGCATCGTGTGGAATTTTGAATCATAAAAGTTTCGAATCATTTTAAAAGTCTTAATTTGTGCGAGAATACACTAAGGGACAAAGACCCAAAAAACAAAAAAATGAAAGTACCAGTTCTATCTTCTACATGTTCAGTATTAGGTTTAGATCCGTTTTGTAGACTTGGTTGTTAAGGTGGCTTTTTCACATCACCTGACTTTGTACATAAACTACATGAGTGCCCATTCTGTCGCAGTACGCTGCTGTTAGCTTGTAAAATATTGTCCGTAATATTTCAAGCGTCTACGTTAGTGCGGCTGACTGAGGCCCCTCGGGTTTCTCCAGCCTAGTTGTTATTAATGACGTGTGACGAGATCCGCTTCTTCTCTCGTGCTTTAAAAATGATTTTAACTGTGATTTTATTTTTATTTTTTTGTTTCATTGGAAAAAAGAAATACAGTAACTTTTACAGTATTTTCTCTGAAACGTCAAAGCATCTGTAACGAGATATTTACAAAAGTCTCTTTCATGACTACAAATGTCTAATATACTGAGATACCTGGGAATTTTCTTTTGTGTGTGTTTGTAAACAGCAAGAGGTGAGAATATGAATAAACAAAGCTTCAAAACATACATACAGAACAAAGACCAAAATACATTAATTGTTCTGATCTTTTGAAGTGGACTTCTGTGGAAAGGTTATTAACAAATAAATTACTTGTTGTAGAAACCTCTTTGCAGTTTGAAGAAATAGTTTAATTTGGACCACATTTACAAGCTAACGGCTAGCCTGAATGGGGCAAAGATCTAGTGGATTGCTTTTATATTGACTGTAGCACTTTGAGATTTTTGTAAATGTAAAGTGCGTTATAAATAAAATTTATTATTATTATTTTAGGCAATTCAAATCAATGAGGATGTTTGGTGTTATAAAACGTTTTTCTTGTGAACTCGTTAGCTCGTCCTAGGTCATTCAAAAATCTATCTACAGCAGGTAAGATAATAACTATTTATAACCTTCCCACAGCCTCCTGTTTTAAAAGATCTGAACCATCTCTTGAAGCCCATTGATTAATAACACTGAAGGAATGTTTGGTGTAGTAAAAACTTGGTTTTAAACATCCTTAGCATTTCTAAAGATCTGTCTCTGCTGATATTTCAGCAATGGTTTGGAAAGATGAACCAGTAAATTTGAAGAATTTGTTTTTGAGAGAAAATGAACAAAACATTTCATATATACAATAAACCAGAAGCTATGACACATGGAATGGCATTTTACATACCACAGATCATGAACATTTTACAAATTTGATGATCTGTTCGACCAAATGATAAAACAGTGACCCTGCAGTCAGCAGGAGATAATGCATCTGGGATGGTATCATCCTTTTTCTCCCTCCCCAAACGTTAGTTTATCTTGTCTTTCAGTACAGGAGGAGCTCCTGTAAATCAGGATGGTGGGATGGCTCCTGGCTAACAGATTGCTCTTGTCAGTCCGACCATATCAGTCCCTGCGCAGAGTGACACAGGCGGACAAGGACATTACCTACAGAGGACGACTCGTCAGTGGAGGGGTGGGGGTGGGGGGTGTGTGTGTACCATCAAGTATATAGCCCACCTGTTTTGGCACGGTGATGGACTACATGATCCGGAGGGAGAGCCAAAGATTTATTAGACGTGTCACAGAAGCGGCAGGGCCAAAACGTCCAGCTCGTGTTATGCATGAGATATAAAGGACAGCTGTACGTTCAAACTGAAAATTAGAAATAAAAACATAATTTGAACTAATTCAAAGTGACTCTATACATTAATACTAATTTTTAAAAAACTGCAGTATAATAACTGCTATTTACTATTTTGTGGACACGATTATTCAAAGGTTTGCTGGGATCTACTACTACACTGTAAAAAAGGATTTTACACGTCTGTTAACTCAACATGTTATTTTAGGTTAATTCAACAAACTAGTTGACATCAAATAAATTCTTAGTCTAAAACAGCTTAAGAATAAATGATATTGAATTAAACTTGACTTTGGGAGTCAGCATAGGTGGGGGAGGGATGTGCTTGTTCATCACGCCTAAAACTAAAGTCATCTTCTATGTCATCTGGATTTGAGCCAAATAAAAACTTGAAAGATTTAAGGATTCATTTCAACTATACAACAGAAAGATGAAATAAATATTGTACAAAAGCTGTGGTGGCCATCTTGATTTGGGTTGACTTCAAAGGTTGGATCAGTTCCAGACGTACACCCAATGGTTACTTTGTAAGTTCCAACAGTCCATCTAGTGGGTCACGAACTCTTCTAACAGATACGGCTAGCTGTATTAATATCAAATTTTTAATTACAGAGCTTGATCATTTAGCACTCAGAGTGTTTACTGGGAATGACTCATGTAATTCACTGAGATTTTAGCTCAGTAAGTGTAAAAAAAAAAACATTTGAAGGACCCGATCCCCCCCTCCACCTCAACTCAATCCCAACGTTCACCTTTAACATGGACTAAAGCAGATCCTGGTTTCAATGGCCTCGTAGCTAATTACTGCGATTTTTCACCTCACCACTGCTGATTTTTTAAACTTTTATTTTTTTTATAGATTTCACCTTTTCCATTAACTGAGAGAGCAGAGGCAATTTCATTTTGTGACTTTTTTTTTTTTTTGAAGGGGGGGGGGGGGGGGGGTATTTTATTTTTTT
>JARVJO010000125.1:10408297-10422490 GCA_031762555.1 Cynodonichthys magdalenae | reverse complement strand
TTTTAACCCCCCCCCCCCCCCCCCCCCCCAAGTCCCAAAAAATGAGAACAACAAAAACACAGATGTGTTTCAACAAGACTGTACAGCTTTAAAAATTCTTCATTTCTCCTTCCCAAGAGTTCACAGAGACACCAGGCTTTATATATATATATATATATAAATATATATATAAATAGCCAACAGCGCGCTCAAACTAAAATAAAATCAGTTTTTTAAAAAACGTACAAAACAAACTGGGAAACGACCAGAGAACCGTGAAGCAGTCTATGGTTGTGAATCTCTGCCTTTTCAACGACATCCATCCACCTTGATGAACGAAAAAAAAAATTGTACAGAAAACATAATAAATTACAAACTACAACAAAGAACAAACCAGAACTTCAGTGATGTTTTTAGTGTTATTTATTAAACAGTGACTACACTGAGCGAGGTGGAAAAAAAAAAAAAAGAGAAAACTTTTTCAAGAAATAAAACTTCCAGTTTCTCAATAAAATGCATCAAACTGCTATAATCTCAAACTTTCATGCTGTAGTTTTAATAATAATTACAATAATAATAATAATTATAATAATAACAATAATAAATGATTTGTTCGTTCCTTCAATCCAGTTTCTTCGCCCACATAGTGACTCTGTAGTGAGTCTACAGACTTTAGCTTCTGTTGCCTGGATGAGTCATATGTACAGGAAATGCTAAGAGAGGAAACGACTGGAGCGATTAAAAAGCCGGGGTTGTCAGTAACTGCCGTGGATGGGTTTAAACCGAGACCTGTCGGAGCACAGAGGGGCAGCAGTGAAGGCTGACCCAGGCTCGGCAGAAGGTTCAAATGCTTTTAGCACCGAGAAGCAACACCTGTTGGCGAGCGAGACCAGCGTGCACCGGTCATCTAACGAACGTTTCTAACATTTCTATCGCCATACGAGGGCATTCAATCTGTTCGTGACATCAACAAATGTGCGGAGACATTTGCTTTTCCTAGAAGTTTCTTACCGATGCTTCAAAAAGTTCAGATCCTTCTCTGATATGGCAGAGCTCCATTCAACATGGATACTGTGCTGCACAGGGGGGGGGGGAAAGAAGTTGTGGCCCAGCAGGGGTTACTTGATTTCCAAGATTTTCAAAGCTGACAGATTCAGAACAGAGCAAAAAAAAAAAAACCATCTCGACTCGTGTTCCTGCAACACGAGAGGTGGAGGCGAGTGGTAGCAGCCGAACGAAAATAATCTACGAGCAGCCATGTCACGTCTCTGGAAAGAGGCTTCCAGCTGGGACCCAAGACATGTTGGACCGATACGACCTCAGACTGTAGAAAAAGGTGAGCCGTGGACTGAGAGGTTGACAGTCAGACACAGGTCCCTTGGTGAGCCGGAGGAAGGGCTTTTCGGTTCTTTAAAGCTTGAGACTTGTCTTTAAAATCTGAGGGTTTCTGCTGGGAAACGTCGATCAGCGCGCTGGCGACAATGAGCCCTGGGAGAGAGGGAAAGAATTAGCAGCTTGTTTGTTTTTGTACAAAAGAGAACAATCCAAACAAACAAATACTGGATGATGGCAAATTGTGGCCTTTCTAACATAAACAATTAGTTTTTCCGTGTGCAGCAACACAAAACCTGACAGTTTATAAAATGTGCTCTATAGATTCGCATTATTCATACGTACAATGCAAACTATTCTAGCAGCTAAATACAGGAGTCCAGGCAGAGACACGGATAATAAATATAAAGTAATTACATCATCTTTACAATCAAATCCTGTATTTATTATTCGTGTGAATGATGACTCAAAAGTCACAGAATTGTTTGCAATCTAACTTTGTGTTATTTTACTCATTCATGCATCAGATGCATGTCTCTGATGCGACTTCTTGGGTTTTTCTAACTTTCAAACTTCAGCATACTTGCTGTATATTTGCATTCTTAAGCTACTGCACTTTTTACTACTGTTCTGCTACTTTTAGCTACATTTTTGGTAATTTTAGCTAGCCTTTCGGTACTTTTACCAATTTCCTACTTTTGCAGCTTTTAGCTTCTGTTTTGCTAGTTTATGATTTTAACTAGCATTTTGCTTCTTTTAGCCTTAATAGCTTAGTTCCAGCTATTCATCTTGTTTTTGTATTTTAATAAAATAATCCATCATCGCTGCTCCTACAGGGAACAGGAGAATAAGTAGCAGTGATGTGCTGCTGACTGAATAAACTAATTTTAAAAGCAGAGGTTTTTAGCGGGTTGCAGACCTGCTGCATTAAAGTCTGCAAAGTGGTAACAGTTCACTTTTGTCTCCACAAGAATCTAAATCTCTGATTGTTTTATTTGTTGTGTGAAATCTGAACCAAACCGTGGCCCTCACAATGAGGAATGGTACTAGGATTTAGGTGTACGATTATAACCCTAATGAAGACTTAAAAACTAATGATCAACTAATGATCAGGGCCTTCACTGCCATTAATTTAAATTCCACACTTCTTTGTATAACAAACCACAAAAAACAAACAAAAACCAGTCAGAGCTCTACCTGACTGTCCTGGAGGAGGTAATCCTGAGGGTCCAGAGGGAAGACGCATGAGGACAGTCAACACGGCAGCTTTCCCTCCAGAACAGGGCTCCATCGCAACAGGTTTAGGCACACCCTTAAGAAACAAGAATAAAGGTTAAAAACACTACTTTTACAATGAATAAGCATGAGAAATGTCATTCTCTGCCCTAAACAAGAAACATTAAAACGAGCAATATTACATTAACAGGCAGCTCTAAAAAGAACAATTATTTTGTTTTTTTCCTGTAAAACCCATGCTGCGTCGGTAAACTCCTGCTTTACCAGCTAAGCTGAAATCGATGTTTCAGAACTGGTAAATATTTGTTTATAAGGCACCATCAGAACAAAAGCCACTTATGTCAGCTGATGGAGCGGCTGCATTTAAGTCGAGACGCCCTCCTCCTGCGACAAATGCTTTGATTGGTTGCAAAAACAAAACAAAAAAAAACCCCACTTGTGTCCCTGTCAGACAGTCCGAGTGTTGCGGCGGCGACCGACCCTCGGATGTAATGGCCGAAACTGCTCGTCTCAAGCGTGAAAAACATGTCATCCTGATAATGAACGTCGAGGGTTTCACAGCAGGCTTCGGATGAAAGGACAGAAATTGTGGAACAACAACGTGTCTGATTAGACTTTTTTCTTCTCTGTGTGACTCTGAATAATAAATGAAGAGGAAGCCAAGTCAGAGTGTGAGTAAAACAAGATGTTTACAATTATATGAAAAAAAACCTTAATAAATTAGAGGCCTTGCATTCTTTAAAGGAAGACATGTTGGCTGCCACTTTTCATTCCAGAGTTTTAAGGTGGATTTATACTCCATCAAGTGCTGAAATTCAGACTAGTCTGAAGAAAATGGTGTGTTTTTGTTGTCGCACCACTACTCTTGGCAGATTGTTTTCTTACAGAGCTGAGATATACATTTTACTCAAAAACAAACAATACTTTAGACCAAGGATATTCAACTAAACTGCCCAGAGGGATGAGTCAGTTCCTCTAAGTCTGGTTCTTGACTGGAAAAGGGTAGAATTTCCATTCTGGGTGGGGGAGCTCCTGCCTCAAGTGGAAAATTTAAGTATCTGGGTGTCTTGTTCACAAGTGATGGTGGAACGGAGCGGGAGATGGATCAATGGATTTGGGCCTCATCTTCAGTAATGAGGGCGTTGCTTCGGTCAGATGTGGTGAAGAAAGAGCTGAGTTGAAATGCAAAACTCTTGATTTCCTGGTCTGTGTTCGTTCCAACCCTCACCTTTGGCCATGAGACGTGGATCATGACCGAAAGAACGAGATCCCGGATACAAGCGGCTAAAATGAGCTTCCTTCGCTGGACCGGCCCGCGAGCTGCCAGTTGACTAGCCTTAAAAACGCAGATCTTAAAACACTCCATGCATAAAATTGCCTGAGTACAAAAAACCCAGAAAGCGGGATAATTAAAGATATATTTAGGCAGCTAAATGGCAAATGTACAAGTCCTGTTCCACCTACTTCAGTCCTGTAATCTGAAATGAATTCAGTCTTTTCTGTGAGACGGTGTAATTTTCTATCCATTTGCTAATTGAGTTTGTCAGTTGAAATGCCACGTTTCTTAACAACGGCATGTTTCTTGGCTGCTGAATATGTTTCCTTTGCACTGCAGCCTTAACTGGAGTGTGAGGACAGAAAGTTATGTCGGTTTTTGGCTGTGCACCAAAAGCAAATACTAAACGACTCATTAAGGTTGTTACGTAGATTATGTCTTATTCAGTCGTTGAGTCAAAAATATTTATGCTCTTTTTGATTCTCAAACTAAAACTATTTACAAATCCTGACTGTTTGCTTTTCATTTATCAAGTGTGAGGACGTTTTATACGGTCATTCCTTCCAGCTAATAAACATGCACCCATGCAGACCTTAGTGCACACACACACACACACACACACCTAACCCACATCAACGGTATCTGCTTCCCTCCCCAGACTGACAGGTCTCATCAATCATGCTAGCTGTTCGTTAGTGGTTCCATATGTTGAACGTCTGCCATCGTGGTCTGCTTCGTGCCGGCCCGAGTCTCTCTGTCCAGCAGCTGCTGACATCTTGGTCACTAAAAGCGATGTCCATTTTGGTTTTTTGAATCAACCAAATTGAAGAAATGGCCACGAAGCCTGTTATGATTTTCTCTTCTCAGACCAGCTGGAGGGTTTGTGAAGTAGAAGTGAAATCAGTGCAGACAGCACAGTTCTTTTTTCCCTGTGTTTTTGTGTTGGAAAAGGTCTGAGAGGTCGTCTTAGTCTTCTGCAGTTATGGTAATCGAAACGCAACTCTGAGCCTTACAGCAGCTCATCAGTCAGAAACGGGTCCAAAATAAGAGCTGGTGAAACACAAACACAGGATCAGTGTCCTCTTCATCATCACCAAATAGCTGCAGTATCTAAGTGGGAGCAGATGCCGACAAATTATTGTTTGCAAAGCAGAATTAGGCTCGTTTCATATGGTTCACCTTCAACTGGTGCCAAGGCAAATAACCTGTATGTCATCCAAAAACACATTTAACATTTTTAAACCAATATATATCCCAAATATATAAAAAATTAAAACAAAAAAACAAAAACACCTTTTAGTTAAAAGATTGTCTAATAATGTGAATATGGATGGACAAAAATATGATTTCTGGGTTTTATTTGCATGTAATACATTAATTGTATGGAGTGTGAGTGCAAAACACCTAAACTGTAAAAACTACTTTAACAAATGTTTGACTACAAGAGCTCTAAAAGTGGGATCAAAAGAGGCATAGCAAAAAAACTCAATCTGAGAGCAGCAGGGGAGGAGACACAGAATGGATCTTGCCCCTTATAATGGTGCACAGATCAAAATACATCCAAATATGTTTTTTAGGGTTTTAACTTTCAAAACAATCTGACTTACCACGGTTGTATCCATCCCGTTTTATACATTTAGTCTTTGTGCCCATAAAGTTTGTCTTTATTTTCTCCTCTGCGGCAAAAAGCTCAAGGGTCTCAAACCTCTAAGGAACCAGTTTCTCGAGTACCTGAGCAACAATTTTCTAAAAGTCTTTCAAAGTTTTGCTTTAGATTTTAGCTGCTTTATTAGTTATTTTTCTGGCCAAGAACGGATCATTTTCAAACAATTTTTTGTTTGCTCATTTGTTAGGCCAGCCCATAATTCACTGTGGCATTTAAAGGGTCCTAAACGTAAAGGACAAACCTGTTATGTTGAGAAAAAAAACTGAAACTTATAAATAAATAAATAAATTTTAAATGGGCACTTTTTTACTAGCAAACTGTCACAAAGACATAATTTGATTCAATTTCTTTAATTAAGTAAGTGGAAAAATACCACAAAAACACAGTCTGACACAAAAACAAAAGGATTTGACACCAACAAGACGCTACAAGAGCTGTTAGCTGAAAACTAAGCTTTCAGTAGATCTACTGAAAAGTTACCGCTTTCCTTAGATTTATTTTTGATGAATTTTTTACCCTTGATATTCAAAAGTCGTTCATCTACAGACAACTCTTTCACCCTAACATTTCTTTGTTTTTAATCCTCCACTGGTCAATATTCTGCTTTGTTAAGCACACACTGTATAAGATGCTGTCATGGTCAGGTCAAAGAACTGGATAGTGAATAATTAAATAAACAGTCAGAGTCCAAGGGAAAACTTGGAAAGACCTTCAGAAAAACCTGTAGAACTATTGATCAAGACCACTTAAGGAAATTACAACAAAGTCTAGGTCCTTGGAGGACAAATATAATTATGTGTAGTTTCAAACCTTAGTCAGTAGTGTAAATTTAAGGACCATTTTCTTCCCAAAAGGTCACATGCCTTTTATTTTGCAGCAATAACTGGAAATCTAAGTGAAGCATGCAAAGTCGCAGGTTTGTTTTTCGCGTTGCATCTTGTCAAGAAACACGGGACTGCAGACCATAATCATTTTCAAAAACTGCTTGGAACTCTGTTCACAGCCCAACTCCAGAGTGGCTGCACTTCACTGTGCTTCGCAGAAACACAATCTTGAGATAATTGCGCAAAGGAAGCAAGGACCGCTGCCAGAATAGATCATTCAACGCCACATGGACACGTAGCACAACGAGAAAACCTAATTAACATTTTACTTTAATCAAAGCAAAACCCTGTTTCTGACACTGCTTTGATGCTCTGAAAATGCAACACCATGATGCACTCAGAGAGCTGAGAAGCATTGTTTTTCTCCTCTTTTGCACTTTCCATTGCCCTTCACAACACCATAATGCCCTGTGAGTACCACTCAGCAGACCACTCATTGCTAATGTGGTGCCTCTTTGCAGGTTGCCAAAGTGATTTTATTTCTTGCAGGAGCAGGTGACACGGAGCTTGTGCCTGGCTGAGGACTCAATGTTGGCCCTCAGCTTATTCTGAAGAAAACTAAATATCCTTGATGTTTTAAGAGCAAATCACAAATACGAGTCTGCTTATATAAGATATCAGTGCAGGTAAACACAAAATGTGGGCAATAATGATGTAAGGATGAGTTTGTGTAAGAGGCGAAGGTTGTTTTAGTTAAAAGTGTTGCAGTAAAAGTGCTGGCCATTTCAAGAAAGTGATTGGAAAAAAAGGGTATAAACTAAAGTACCTGTGTGTAATCTGTAAGCAGTGTGGACTCACCTCAACAATGGGCTGCAGGACTTCTGTTAGCTCTCCTCTGGCTTCCAGTGAAACAGCAACGGATGCAAATGGACGACTGGCCATCTGCTGACGCTCTCTCATCAGCTGCTGTAATAATAAACAGACAACACATGAACAAAACACAGGGAACACTCAATCCAACAACTAACACAAAATCAAAATCTGAACAATATTGGATATTTCAATGTAAAGCAAATAACAATCGATGAATTCAGATTTGATGAAGAGTCAATGCAAAGTTTTTCCTCAAACCTCTCGCAAAATAAATTGTGAGTTTCCACAATTTCTGTTGATTGAGCAGCAAAACAAAATAAAAGGCAAACAAAACCCCCAAAAAACCTTTTTGTTGTTTCCAACTAATCAATATTGTAAAACAACTAGTGGCACACTTTCATCAGCAGCGCATAGTCTGATCAATATCTAAACAGGCTGCCGTTTTAGCAGCAAGGACATCACTGATTGGTATTGGTTTTGTGATGAGCTTAAGTGTGTCGCATTAGGATCCAATTGTACTTCAGATTGTGAAGCCGTTCAAATGGTTTTGATAGCCAGCTTAATAACTCACCCTTCTTATGTACTTTTTTATTAACATTACACTATACAGAAAAAATATCTAAAAAAAAATTATTTTACAAAAACGTAAGTTGCATTCATTTTGTTGGTTGTTCTTAAAATTTCCAATTTGGTGTTAACGGAGACACATCATGCTTTTAAATCCTTCTTTATTACATTTATATCATTCAGCTGGGGTCGATATAAAGTTGAACGGCAATACTTTGGTCTGAATTTCTTTTCACTGGAGCTCCACAATCCCCTTTTTCACCCCTGTTCTGAGGTGAGTCTGAGAGCAACTCGTTTTGACGCTGTCTCTTGAAATCCGAAAGAGGCACTTCACACCCCGCCCCCCTCCAGCTTCCAGAGTAGTTTATTTTAGTTTGATAAGAGGGGTTTATGACAATAAAATGGTGCAGAAACTTTTAATTTACAAACTGATTAAAAGATGTTAACAATGGAAGACTTGTCCATCCAGCCTTACAAGGTGGAGCGAGAGTCAAGCTGTCTTCATTAATGACTGCTCAATGCAGATGTCACACCAAGTGATGGACTACTCATGGCTGGAGTAGAGGACAACATGGTTCCCGTGGTAAGCAGGTAAAGTTTTGAGTTCCTTGATGAGTTGAAAGCACAGTTATGTGCTCTTGGCATATTGATAATGACCTGCAGTGGCAAAGATGTTGAGCATCTTGGTAACAATGCATGACAGATGCCAGTTGTGGTCAACAAATTACTTGGTTTCAATAAAGACCTTAATCACATCCACCATGTAGTGGTACTGCACCCACAGCGCAAGCTTTCCTCCTCCTCCAGCAAGTCTTTTAAGGTATCATCAAACCTCTGCTTAAACGCTACCAACACTGGGTCTGTGTGTCTAGCTCCCATCTTTCCATCAACCACCTTCTCCATGAAGGTCCTCATGTCACCACACTCCCCCTCAGTGAAGGCAAGTTTCATAATGTGCTGATAGATGGCTGCATCGATGAGGAAGTGAGACCAAATTGCCTTGTCAAAACACCCTCCATCCATGATGTGGTTGGCTGTCTAACATTCAGGATAAATCAAGTGGACCACCTGTAGTAGTCCAGTGTTACCCACTGATCCAAGATCCAAGTGAAATCCACTCAACCTTGCAATGACTGGTAGATTTGCCTGCTCTATGAAATCCACAGTCTTCAGCCAAATTAGACAATCAAAAGTCACTATAATGACTCTGTCAGCAGAGAGCCGTATGCACTCTAACACCATATTTACCACTGTCAATGTCATTAGGGTCACCTTCAATGACTGGGAGGAAATCAATTTGTGTGCTCTGCATCCAGCCATTCCAGTCAGAGTGTGGGAACTCAGGATCCTGGGCTTTGATCACCCACTCTCCTCCCCAGAGTGCATCACCTAGAGTGAAGTCATGAGCCAGGAGGAGAGCTCAGTGATGGGTTAGAAATTTGATGGTGTTTATTCCTGTCCATTTCTTGTTGGTAAATTGAAGACTTCAGCTCCTCTTAGTATCTTAGTTTTGTTGAGTGCCTTTAGCTTCACCCCGGGGACAGCAGCTGATGTCTGTGGATCTGGCAAAGGTGGTGCTGGAGAGGTTTTTTTGATCCAACCCATTGAGTGGAAGGGAGTGTTTCCATGCACATAGACAGTGTTTAAATCTATATCGTCTCCAAAAAACTGAGTGACTGAATTGTTTCCCTAACCTTCATAGAGACCACCTGATCATTATTTGAGATTTCACTTTCACTTGCTATAGTCACTGACTGATCCTGAAGTGCAGCATCAACTGCAACCTCATCATTGATCTGATCAATGGTTTCTTCCACAATAGTTTTAAGTGTTCCAGAAGTATCTGGAGCACTGGCTCTACTCATGCTTTTAAGGAAGCTGTATTTGTAGCTTTGTGTCTGCGCCAGTGTATCCCAGCCACTGCAACTTGTTGACCATTCATTTGACCCAAATCTATAACCTAGTTGTATGGCAAGCCCCATTATATATGGAAATACTCCTGACCAAGTCTGACAGAATGCAGCTGAACTGGATCCTTCTACAGAGCATGTGTCCCATGGTTCCTAAGGAGCTACTGAAGTTCACAAGCTTTAATTGTCATGGAGACTGCAGCAATGGTGGTGCAAATGTAAAAAATGGGGCCATGTGCATCTCAGCCTGTGTAGTCCATAAAGACATTACATACAGAAACTGCAGTCAGGATGTTTGTTGAGTCTGAAGAAGACATGGACAATGACTTTTGAAGCTTCTGACATTGTGAATAGGGCTGGCACATAAATCAATATCAATATTTATCTTGATAGACACATGATCAATTAAAATAAAAGGTTTGTCCAATAGAATGTTGATAATTTCACTGAACTCTGATCCAGAATCGCACAGCATTCTGGGGGGTGTAGGCTTTGGCCGCTTGACCTCTCACGTCCCAACTAAGCAAGGTTTTACCCGTGTCTTATAACTGATAACTGCTTAAAATAAAAAAGAATGACGAGGAGTGAAAGGAGAAAATGAGTTCAACAGCTTGAGAGGAAATTTGTGGATAAAAGAGGATAGGTCATGTCACCAGTTTGGCAGTATTAATTAGCGTTATTTCTCCTGGTGCTTATTTCAAATAGGTAAAACAAAAAATGTATCATTATCAATATCAATATCAACTGATATAAAACGCTTAAATTGAGATACATTTTTCAGCCATAATGCCAAGCCTACAAGTGAATTAAAAAAGACAGAGTATTATACAAGTATGTGAAATAAACGCTACTTTGAATATAAATGTACAACTGAGTGTGGCCTTTTTCAACAATGGACTCCCACAAAGCAGAAAGGTGTGGCCCAGATCTGGTGTCAAGCTGGCACTGCTGGCTGACTGCTGACATGGCAAGCCATTTGTTAACAATGTGTGGGGCCAGATCTGGCAATGATGGCACTATATATGATGGCATTTAGTTTAGTTTAGTTTATTTCATTTATTCATTTAATTTTTCATTTAAAAAATAAAAATATCAAAACAACAAAAAAAAAAACAATACAATCAAGTAAAATGAAAGGCAGCAGAAAGAAATCTTATTAATATTCGCCCCTTTTTTCCTTAAAAAAAAAAAATTAATAATAATAATAAATGTATAAATACATATGTACATATACATATATAAAAATAACCATCTTAGACAATAATAATCTTCAAAGCACAAAAAAAACGTAACAAAAGAAACTTCAGCTCCTTCCCAAACAACAGCTCTTATGAGCACACATTACACAATTTATAATTCTTTAACAACCTAACTTTTAACATTCTCTTAAACAAATTTATTGAGCAAACATTTTTATAATCACTTTCCAGATGATTCCACAATCTTATTCCTTGTATTGAAGTACATCGGTCCTTCAAATTTGTTCGTATTTTTGGTTTTACGAACATCTCTAGCCCCTTAAGATTATAATTACTTACTCTTTTAACAGAATTTAATTGAATATTTAAAGGTAATAAATTTTTATGTGCCTTATACATGACCTGCAAAATATTATAATCAACCAACTCATAAAATTTCAATAATTTTAATTGACAAAATAATATATTAGATGGGTGACTGTGATGTTTTTTGGTAATAATTCTTACAGCTCTTTTTCACAACTGGCCCATTTGGTTTATGTGGCCCAAATCTATCAACTGGCCCAGTATGTTTTTGGTTTTGTGATGCTGGCCCATGCATGAACCACCTCTACCAAACTACACCTAGCGTATCAAAAGGGTCATCATTTTTTTGTGAAATCTGCGAGTGCAAGTGTATTATGTGCACCAAAACTTGGTCAGACAAATTTAGCTATGTGGACTATTTATGGTGAAATATAATGCTTACAATCAACATAATCATGAAAAAAAGTTGAATTTCAACGTAATAATACATGTTATAACAAACCTGTACAAACACACAGGTGAGGAAACGGTTTGGTAAGAATTTAGCTGGCAGAGTTTCACATTTCCCTCACTGTTGGCAGTTTTGATGCAAATCCTGTGACGTAACAATTTAGAAATGTAATAAAAAATAAAGAACTATGAATATGATCTAAACAGAATATAAAGATATCTATGCAGCACCGGGAGAGACAAATTTTAACTTTTCTTCACTCCTAGAGACTCCAAGTACACAACAAAATGCCTTTAACAACTAAAAAATGGATTTTGCATATGTTCCCTTTACCCCTTTAATGAGAGGTTATAAATTTGTGTCTTGAACACAAAACTTGACTAAAATATTTGTTATTTAATGTAATTAAAGATCTAACACAGAGTAATTTATGATTTTCTTTTGTAAAACATTGACGCTGAAACAATAGAATCAGTTTACACCTTGGAGCTATTAGAAAAACCTACTCTAATTTACCATTTGGACTGCAAACAACAATTATGCAAATTCTACACTCACACAATCACAGATTTATTTACAGACTAGGTCAGGATACTGTAAGCAGCCCTTTGTGTTCCATTCAGGGTGCACTCAGGAAAATAATGAACTATTACTTAGACATCTGTGGTCTTTTCATTTTAAATAAGCTAACAACACAAACATTCTCTAAAACCTTTGTTTTATTAATAGTTCTATTTAACCTTCTAACCTGTCTCAAAAGCTCTCAAAATGCCAAAGATTTGTTTGATCTGCTTTATATGACTGGATACAGATGACTAACCCCGAAGCACCAGATGGTTTGTCACACAGAACCATCTGGAAAGCCGCCCGTTGAAACTGTTTGAAAAGTGCCAGGGAATTTCAAATAAACATTTGGCAGGTAAACGGATGAACTATACGTCCATCATTATTTATCATGGACAACTGCAGGGTCAACCAGTCGGATCAATGTAGTTGTGCCAGTGGCAGTTGGCCGACTACTTCTGGAGGCAGAAAATGTATTTTCCAGAGACAAAAGATGGTAGTGTTGGTCTTTGACCATCTTTTAGATAATAAAAATACCCTTTAATCATCTAACCAAGAAGCTGTTCTTTTTGATGGTTCCTATTGCGCTACTATGTCTTGATATGTAACTTTGTTACAATCATGATCTCTACTCTCACAAGAACCAAACAGCCTTGCAATGTAAATGGACAACATTAATTTTAGAAAACTCCTATTTTGAGTCTTTAACTCTTCACCATGTAAATGCTCAGTGACCATGTTTATGCCACATATCTGTCGAATGTTTTCTGAAGCGTCAAACATTAGTTACCTGTAATACAGAATCATTGGAGTCCGAAAGAGAGAAAAGTTGAACAGCTTTGTTCAATTTGAAAATGTCCCCTAGGGGAGGTAGTGCAAAGGGGGGGCACCCACATGAAATTGACATTGATCACCTGATTGATTTTTCCTTTTTTAAACTTTATATCTGAGGTCCAACGTTAAATTGTCGTACATCTCTGCCATTAAACATCAAACCAGCAATACAAAACCTATGGATTTGAGCTGCTGGGTCACAACAGGTCAAAATGAGAAATGTTGCCCTTTTCGAAAGAGATAAACGCAGGATGGAGGGGCCTGGTGAGGTGGTTGCAAAACAAGAAAACAGCTTACGGCTTATTACAGTTTCCAACACAAAAGCTTCAAATCCAACAACATTCATCCTAAATGTCAGATAGCAGTAATGTTATTTATCATGTTGCAGAATTCATTTTAACGCAACAAACCACAAAAGGAAAGCAGCAGCAAAATCAGTGCACGCTAGCACCGTGCTGCGTGTCACCAAAAATGTGCTGGGAATACAATCATCAAAGAGGCCAACACAATACCAGAGAGTTTCTAGAAATGAATGCTAAGTAAAGGACAAAAGGCAAGGCTGAACTCTGTAAAACCAATTAATGTTCATGCAATGACAGACAGATTTTGTCAAGAATACAAGCTGGAGCCATTCACCGTTTTGATAAGGGTGGTCGTGGAGTGCATTGGTATGCAACTTGATTAATTTGGTAAGTGAGGGCATGAATTATCTGTCTAGTGAATACAACATTTTGTTCCCATCATTGGATTGTATGAGGAGGTGGGTGTCATCCCGCCTCTGAGCATATTCTACACCTAAGCAGGTCACGCTGTCCTTTTTTAAAGATCACTGGCTGTACCCGCAGGCCTTTTCCTGGAGAGTCAGAAAATACATTAACATGCAATAATTAAAATAAAAACACACGCACAGACCTGTATTACTTTTTCTATTATGAAATCTTTTTTCTAAGATAATTTATTTACACACTAAAACTCCTAAATAAACAAATCCAGCCCAGTATGCTGTAACAATTTACAAGCTAAATGAGCCTGGAGAGGTCGAGTTATTGTACGTAAATTATTAATTTAAATTATATGTTTAAAAAACCATTTACTACAGAAGTAGTAGTAGTAGTAGTAGTAGTAAATTTATTCATTCCATAAAAAAACAACAAAAAAATAAGTTTATATACAATA
>JARVJO010000125.1:10385629-10408197 GCA_031762555.1 Cynodonichthys magdalenae | reverse complement strand
CATCAATTGTCAATAGTCCACTCCACACTTCTCCATTTCTTACATTAGTAAATATATTATCAATTATTGTTGCAGTTTGTGTTGTGATTCTTGTTGGTTTTGATATTAGATTCTAAAGATCTGAAAAGGACAGACCACAGTTACACCTTGACGTGAAACTTTAGCAGAAAATTATTAGAAGACAAACTTTACCTTGAACAAAGGACAATCAAGGTGAGAAGGGGCTTAAGAGTGAGATAATCTTATTGTAGCAATCAATGACCGCTGATTGAGCTCTTCAAGAGCAAAATGAAAGACCATCAACTCTGTAGGGAACACATGAACATACTGTGGTTGGTAACGTCTTCCTGTCACTCTTGTTAGCCTCAGTAATAAATTCGACAATGTAGACTCAGGAAAATGTGTACAACAGAGTGAATAATGTTCAAACTGTATTGTCAGTGCCGTTTTAAAAGTAAAAAGTTTACTAGGAATATTTTTCAGATATGTAACTCCTTAAAGTTTTATGTGTCCTATTAACCTTCAAAGCCATGAGTCTATTGGTCACAGTGGTTTCTTTAGCAACACAACTACATACACCGTAGGGGACAAAATGCTGCTTTACTTCATCATATATGAACACAACAATTGCCAAAGTCGTTCTCATCTTCTGTGCTGCACGACTATTTTAAACCACTAATGTTTTTATATTCTGCTGCTATTAGGCAAGCATATTTTATTATCTTTCTAATGGTTTTCTAAAGTTTTCCTTTGGACACTGGTTGATGACCATGACAGCATATTGTGCAATGTGAACTGGAAAAAAAAAGTTCAGTGGACAAGTGGAGGACACAGAAAGAAGTGTCAACCAACAGCAAGTGTCAGTCATAAAAAACTAATATAAAAACACATTTACATATTATGTATTTAAGATATACAAAAGTATTCCAGCAAAAGTCTGACTTGGGGCTTGACAGATACATCATTCTCATCTAATTATCTATTACATATCAAGTTTTTAGCTAATAATTACTTTTTGTTGATAAAATTGTATTCAATGCTTTATAAATTATAATTTCTAAATTTTTTATATATTCAGTTAAAGAATTGGGAACAAAATGGGGCTTTGCTGCTTGTAACTTAAAGACTGAATTGAACATTTTTTTGCTAAATTGTTATATTTTAATAACAGTTTTGGAGCCTTTTTATGCCTGACTGGTTCATAGTTGAGTGGGGTGGCTTAACATACAAAAACACTGATCTGAAAATGGTTCTGGACTGAAAGGGTGTGAAAAAGCAAAAAAAAAATAAAATTAAAATAAACCTTTAAAGACCTTCAAACAGCCTTAAAGAAAGGATGGCTGACATAAGACTTCTGTAGGTCTGATATGGTAACTGTAGTTTCCCAAATTAATAAAAATCATTTAGAGCTTTTAGAGCATCCATAAAACATCCCCTCTCTTTTTACCCATAGTCGTGGACAGTCTCTGTTTCTTCATCTGCCAGCTTAAACATGGGAGGGAGATAAAGAGAATCAAGCTGCATAAAAAAAATTTAAATAAATAAATTTTTCTGTGTAAAAAAATGTGGGTCTTGGTCGCGTGAAATGTCAGTGCACCCCTCCTCTCTGTTTTCCCCCCACAGGTAGCTGCAAGGAGGTCAGCCCTTGTCCTCCGTCGTGGCATTTAAAGCTGTTGTCTTTGCCTCCCTTGGTCCCCACTCCAGCTCCGAGATTTGTCCCCACAACCTCAACCAGAATTATTCAAAAATAACAGCTGCACCTTTGTTCCCATGTTCTTTCAGGTTTAGGCAAAGATGAAAGCCCTTAATGAATGTTGTAGTGAGAGAAACAAACGGCTTTGTGTGATCAAAATAATACAAAAAATTATACTTTGTTTTCTGGAGAGCTCTTGGAATTGGTGTCATTTCTTCACAGCTAATTATTAACATCACTAATCGTCAATGATTGTTTTTGTTACACACAAATACTGTTTTTTTGGGTGTTTCTGAGAAAAATCTTAAAGTGCATGAAAATTAGTCTTTCAAACTTTTTTCCCCATAGCTCAAACAGAGTCTATAATTACTGACAGAAATTTCACAGCGGAGAACCAGTTCAAAAAAAAAAAAAAACACACATTCAATCAGATGTCCATATGCCACTTGGCTGGATCAGAGTCTCATTATTGACCCCACTCTTCCTGAAAGCCTCATTAAAACTCATTCATTCCACATCCTTATATGAGACGAAGGCTCAAATTGACCCCAGCACAAAATTCTTTCATCCCTTATTTGAACAAGTCTCTTGAGTGCGGGGGCTGCTCACAAGCTTTTTAAAACCAACTGGACACAGAATTTGGTGAAAAAAAAACACTTCACCTCTGTCACAGTACTGGCAGATCTGAATCTGTTTATCTGTATGAGGTTTAATACCTTCAAACCACATGCAAGCGACAGCAAATTCTACATAAATATATCACAACTTCATAATAATTATATATTGCATTACATTTGATCCTGCGAGCAGCATCCGCTCCTGCGTCGACTATTACAGTCATTTTGGTGAGCGATTAATAACTGCAATCAAATGGAACAAATTATGAAATCCTTGGTTGGTTTAGGATATTCATGCCAAAATTAAAACAAATAACACTGCAATCCATGTTAAATCACTTTTACTTAGACAAAACTTACAAAGGGTTGCTTAAATAAAAGAGAACAAGTTGAAAAACCCAATACCAAAAAATAATCTAAAACAAAAATAAGATGGGTCAATATAAGTATTCATTACATTGTGAAATGTGCAGAATTACATCTAGACTGTAAATAAAATGTATTTACTTGGAGAGACCTTGAATGGTTCTATAATAATTTCTACAAAAGATTTTACAGATTCTAGTATTAAGGAAGAGCAGTCACAAGAACTGCAACATTTGAAGTAGTTTAAAGTCTGCTTCCAACACTAAAGTACCAATAACAGCACTGAAGGACACCCTCTAGGCTTCAATAGCTTTCAAGTAAAGGTTAGCAAAACACAGGTTCTGCCTACAACGTTTCTTTAAAGTAGGCCACCAGAAAATGCCACAACAGAATACAAATGATTTTAATTTCCTCCTGTTTAAAATTATACATGTCTAAATGTTGTTAAAGAATAGCTAAATACAACTTCTAATTTATTTTGAATAGTCTGAAGTGTTGTTCATATAGTGTTGATAAGTGTTGATATTGCCTTACATGTTGGAGCCAGAGTCTGAGTGGAGAATGAAGATGATAAACCTACAGAATTGTGGATTTGCGAGAAATGGTAAGCCGGTAGTCTATGACCTTGATCAGCAGTTCTGCAGCAAAAACCATGACGTTATTGTTCGAAATACGTAATAGAAAGTAGAGAAAACTGAATGGCTTGAAAAACATGACCCAACAAAAATATAAGATATCTATGCATCCACAGGAGAGACTAAATTCAAATTGTCTGCACTTTTAGAGCCTCTAAGTACACAAGAAAATGTATTTAAGGGAGAAAAAAGGGGGATTTTCCATGAAACTATGTTTATTCCCAGGTCCTTTCTGGATCTAACAGAGTCTGGGTCCACCAGGTGCAAAAAAATGATGCAGTTACATGAGAGCAGCGGACCACCTGAATAAACCAAACCTCTCCATCCATTTCGTCTGTCTTATGGGGAAAATTTTAAGAGGAATATGACACAACTCATCTGGCTCAAATAGTGAAAAAGAGGTTCGGGGAGCTTGAGAAATCATTTGGATGTATGAATTGGTCCATTAGGAGTGTTTAGAAGATATTTTCTTCCCTCCTATTATTACTACAAGATCTTTGAGACAAAATTTAAGCCTAAATAAATGTGACACTGCATCAGTCACTGCCACTGTAGATGTGTGCCACATTCAAAGTTAAAAGTGGCTCATATATACATACATATATTTGACAGTTAA
Source organism: Cynodonichthys magdalenae (assembly GCA_031762555.1). Lineage (NCBI taxonomy): Eukaryota > Metazoa > Chordata > Actinopteri > Cyprinodontiformes > Rivulidae > Cynodonichthys > Cynodonichthys magdalenae. Next base: position 10,404,270 of record JARVJO010000125.1, on the reverse strand, counting down.
TCAGTGAACAGAAAAGGTGAGCAGAAATTTAATGATGTAAGGCCATCTGTTGCAATCATTTTTAATGACTAGCTGTTTGGGTCGGCATAATTCAGAGGCATGGCAATAACAATTTCTCTTTACCTTCATATATATCAATTTTTAAAAAATCATCCTATGATTATCAATGTCATTTCCAAAGTTGAAATTAATTGTATAAGTTTAATAACAAGCTACAGGTCAGAAGGTGGAACAAAATTAAACAGAATACAGAATTCACTCTGAAGAGATGGAAAATGTGGGGTTTCTCCTAAACCCAGAAATTATCCCGTACCATTTAGATTAAGAGTGGTAAGGTAAATTTGCATATATTTGCTCCTTTCCTCTATTTTTCTTCACAGTACTTTTTTGACCCACTTTTATGATTTCTGCTGCCAATCTTCTCATATTTCACCGCTTTTCAGCCTCGTCCTTTTCCAGCCTCATCTTTCGTCCTAACGCTGAATATTAATGATTAATATACCGTCTCCCATTTCATTCATGTCTTGCTTGCTTCCTTCAATCCTCTTCCCATTAATCCACTAAACCTAAACCCAGACGTAACTTCAGTTATCTTTATTGTTAACTAATAAACAAAGGGAAGATATGAGAAATCGTCATCCAACAAGGCTCCTCTTAAAATAAGTCTTAATCAGCCTGTTTTCCTAAAATACACTGATAAAAACACAAATACAATCATTTGGGTTATTTTGAAAAGTTTAACGCATTTTCAATTATAATGTCTTAGTTATACATGCAATACATTCTGTGAATAATTTTTACTGAGAATAAAAACTTTGATTCTTTTCTACATGATTGTGCTTTAGAATGGATATTTTGAATGTATGTATGTTTCCAATCAAAAAGACACAAAGTGAGCTTTCACAGATTAGTAATTTTCACATATTTTCCAACATAAAAACAAAACAATACCAGCTTCCTGAGGAAACATTTTGATCTCATTGCTTTTTCTCTGAACCACTTGATACCTTTGTTTTCTATTTTTAACAGGTAATGACCCATGGGCATGCTGTTTGTTGTACTAGGAAAACAAAATCTCGTGACTATTACTATAGACCACTTGTCTCTAATTACCCCTGATGGATAAACACGTCTTGTTATATAAGCAAAAAACAAAGAACCGCTCTCAGAAAAATAACGGAGTATTGCTATTTCCATAAAAAGGAATGCGTTTAATGAAGAATGCTGTTTGTACTGAAGGTAACCTAGAGTTCAGAGTCAAGCTGGACACTCCCCTAATTACAACGACTGCCAGTGTTTCCAAGAAAGCGTTGCTGCAGTATTTTGTTATTATAACATAACAAACATTTATCTTAAATTGTAACAATTAAAACAAAACTACAATTGCATGTCTAATGACCACTTTTGATTTAAAGCTAAGAGTCAATGTTTGCAGGAGCATTGTTCTCCATTAATACACCTGCCTTCCCTTTGCTTTAAACCACAAAGCAAAGGAATGATCTCCTACAATTTAATGGAAGTGGTGATTTATTACCTAATAATAAATAATTGCTCACCAGCAAGCCTAGTTTTTAAATTACAATAAAATGATTAAAGTATCCAAAGCTCCTTTTTCAGAAAGACTTCATTTTTCACTTTTATTAAGACTTTACTCTTACCTCCCCACTTTAGTGATCCTCTGCATTATCATCAACACATTTCGTATTGTTTTCCACTCTGTTCATATTGACCGTCACAGTTTTAATCAATGATATCCTTAGTATAATTTCGTCAATCTGGTTTATTGCTTTTTTTTCTGTTCATGCCCGATCATTATGCGACCTAAAACAAGCTCGAGTGTTTCTGTAAAAAATTGAGTAAAATTCCAGCGTCCAGATGTGCAAGACTGATCCACACAGACATGTTAGTTCTACATACCAACATGTTTTTATTTAAATGGAATTTATTACTCCGTAAAAATGTAATTTCACTTTGACATTGAAGAGGATTTTTTTTAATCTGAAATCTTTTGTCAAAAATATTAATTTATATTGACCATGATTGATTTACAACAGCAACAAAAGAATAAAACATTTGAAGTACTGAAACATTATAATAAATTTAATTTGCACAAATTCACCGTATTGCAAAAGCAAGTTGAATTCTCTTAGTTAAAAAAAATTAGCTTAACTGCCAAAAAATATTGACAGCTCTTATTTGTAACGGTACTGTTGGTAGATTATTAGCTTTGTCTAACCATGAAAATGGAGAAATAATAGAGAACAAAGAGCTCCTTTGTACTGGACTGTAACACGTTGGAAACTAATGGTTGTCTCTTTTGTGTTTCATGTCAACCCCACTCCAATTTACTTTGGATAAAGTGAATTGCTGCATTGTATGTATCCACGCACACAAGAAAGGAAGGTGAAACGAATTAGCTGTTTGGGGGAGTTGTGGTCAAAGCTTTGTTTTATCTTTTTGCTGAATTTATAGAGAATGGGGCTTATGATGTGCCTTCCTTACACTTATAGCTTAATAACAATAACAGCTATATGTTAACATTAATATCACATTTAGTACAGACTGTACTTCAAGTGCAAATGACAGTAAATTTCCCAATTAATGCCACTCCATGTTTAAGAATATTTTTAGATGAAATAGGACACAAAGTGTCGGAGTTGCATTTAGAGTAGAGGACACCTTTAGAAAAAACTACAAGTTACATGAGGAAAGTTTGGCCTGCTTTATATGTCAACAGAATTGTGGACTTACTTCTCTGCGTCGTGAAGCCCAACAGGTCTGTTTGATCTTCCACACCACTGCTGCCACCAGGAGTAGAGACAAAAAGCAGCTATGGTGAAAGAGAAAAAACAAGCAAGATAAGAAGAAAGTTATAATTTTCATCTTTTATCTTCTTGGCATATCTACGGTTACAGGGTTAAACACTGACTAAAACAAATACGTAATCAACTTTTATTACTTATTTTTTCTGAGTGTTGGCCTCCAGATATTTTATTTTGGCAGCTAAAAGCTTATGACTTTTGCAAAAATTACTCAGGTGTTAAAAGAAAACACAACAACTAGAGAAATCACATTTTCTGTTAAAATCCAGTGAGCACTGAATGACTTTTCTAAAATCTGTTGGAAAAAATAAAATGGAATAAATAACAATCAAAACAAAAGCTAAAACTAGCAAAACTAAAACTAAAAGCTAAAATTACCGCAAAAAAAACCATTAAAGACAAGATTAACAAAATAAAAGCTTAAACTTAGCAAATCAGTAGCTAAAAAATTACCAAAACCATGAACCATGAGTTAAGGCCAGTAGCATATCTAAATAAAAGCTAAAATTAGTAATGAAAAATTCACAATTTAGCAAAACAATGTCTTAAGCTAAAACTGGTAATTATTGTGGACAGTAAGATAAAATACAAAATAAATGATACATGACTATAACTTATTTATAGCTTTAAAAGAAATAAGCTTATTCTCAAACATGTTTACAAATGATTGCAAGAAATATGTTTGGACCAAATACATTCCTTACCACTTTAAAAATTAGTCTTTGCAGACAAAAACAAATCCTTTTTATATAATTTTAGTATTTCTAGAATGAGTCAATTTTGTTTAAAAGGGATGTCTAATTTACAAAATGACCTAACAAGGGTGGGTATAAACAGAACAATATTAAATATAGAAGAAGAGAAACATTCAAACGTTTAAAGTTTCCTTCTAACTTTTAAAAACAGCAAAACGAGAAAGCTGATTTGAGGAGGTGGCACATTAAAGTCTCAGCAGACTGAATATTTTGGCCGATTACTTCGATTAATAACCCAACAGAACAATCATTAGTCATTCAGCAAGATGCAAGCATGGCCGCGACAGAAAAATATGACTGATTGAGAGCTTCCACTCCATTATCCCTTGACATATCCTGTAAAGATGATTAGGTGCTAAAGAGACAGTCTACACCTCTTTCAGAGCTTGTTGAAATATGTTGAGTGAATTGTTTTAGCTGTTTGTTTGAGTTTTGAATAAAAACATTTGCTTGTATTTTTTTTTTTTTTTTGCACAAGAATAAACTATGCAACAACAAATGAAACTTCAAGCATTAATATCCATTTTGTCGTAACTCAGCTATTAAAGTAGTAAAAACTGTTTTGTGCACATCTTATAATGAAGAAGTATTGTATTATTTTCTTCATTTTTTAATTTTATCTAATTAACTTACCAAAAAAACAAACAAAAAAAACAACACATAAATCTCTTCTTTGTATCTGTGAAGCAGGACAAAGAAAGTCCTTCCTGAAATCTGAGCAGGAGTCTCCTGTCTTTAGGGACGTGCCCCATTTCTGTGATGTCCGGACTGATATAATGAGCACATTTCACGAGAGACACACAGCCGTCTCCGATATCATAGGCCAATTTGTTTGATATGTAAACTCCAGTCAGCCATGTTTGAGATGTATCTGAACAGATGTTTGAACAAGGCGATAACAGGGAAGCTCAGCAAACAAGGAGGAAAAAAATCCTGCAAAAAGATCAAATCACTTTTTCTTTACCTTCGGCTTCTATACAAACATTTATCACTCAGATTTTTTTTTTATCTCTGAGACACAAAACTACTCACTATGTTTAGTTTTAAATTTGATCTGTTGAGTTGTAAAAACCACAACAGAAAGCAGAGGTGTACTATAGTACGCTGGAGTATTAGGGCCACACAATTGGATTATTTTATTTTTTTTTAAAAGAATAAAGTCATATTATTACAAGATTAAAGTCGTAACATTTCAAAAATAGTCGTATGAGAATAAAGTCGTAATATTACAAGACAAAAGTCATAATATTACGAAAATAAAGTTGTAAAATTACGAGAATAATATTGTCATTTTACCAAGTGTTTTTAATTGAAACCTTCACTTTGTTTCATTTAACACATAAAAATGATACTTTTATCTTTACTCTAAAATTTAACACCAGTAGTTACAAATTTAAATATGACCGGAATTCATCATGAAAATAGTTTTTTATGCTCTAAAATAATTAAGAGCTGAATTTACTTCACCAAGTTATGTCAACTGGTTTCACTAAACTGATCTGAGTAAATTGAGCAATTTGCACTTTCTCTTTAAAAGAAAACAAGTAAATAGCTTTACATTTACTCAACTCGGTTTAGGGGAACCAGTTTGGTTAGGTAAATTCAACACTTGATTTCTTTGAGTGTGTGTAAAAGTACTTTTACTTTCCCATTTATTGTGAGCAGTTTTATGATTTTGACTGAAGTAGTTTTCTTATCAGTGAGATTCATTTTTACCAAAGTCATTTTCTGGTAAAGGGATCCACGATTACTTGTAACATTAGACATTACTTGCTAAACATTTACTTAATCTGTAAAACAGATTGTAAAAATACTGTAGGCTGATTAGTTTTCATAAATAAAAACATATATATTGTCACATGGACGGCATGTATTAATCGGCTTGTATTAATGCTGCAAAGCATACCGGGTAAATGATGACGTTCACTAGGTTTTTTGGTGCAAGCTCTTGTCCACCCTGAAGATAATCTATGACAATATCTGATGATCAGACCTTTTAAATGAAAAAAGAGCACCTTGATAGAGAAAAGAATGTAGGAATGACTCAGCCTGCAACTGAAAATGTGTATGGAGGACAACAGAGCTGCTTCATGGATTGGAGAACCTTAGTTTAGCCTGTTGGCTTTCATGTTATAGTGATTGTTTCATGCAGTGTTTAACTTGTAAGAAAACTGACAGAAACAAAAGCTAGCTCAGCTGTGCTGCTTCAATTACATGGTAGTTTCTGTAAGCACAGAGCTTCAATTACACCCAGAGGGGGAAAAAAATCAATATCTATATGTGCTGCCTTCGGCTTTTTTAGGCTGTTTAACAAATACAAAAAAAACAACTCAACAAGATTATTTTTTTTCTAATAATTTAGATTTTTTTTAAGAGAATAGTCTCTTTTCAAATAGTACTTCAAATGTAACTTTAGAAAGTTTAATAATAAAAGCAGTAAGACTAACAGACATGACCCAGCTTCCTTTTAGGAGAACAAAATAAATATTTGCTTAAATAAACTGGAGGGTAAAAAAAAGAGCATTAGAAAAGCCACAATGACAGATTTTCACTTTATCCTCTCATTTGAGGAGGTCTAAAATCCCTCTGGGGTGATTTGACATTTTGTCATCAGGCTGATTATGTTTCCTGCAGGTTCGACCCTCCTCAAATCACCGCACACCCACACAAAACAGCTCATTAGTATAGCAAAGCTTTTCTTTTTTTTTTTACCCTGGGTTTATGGGTCAGTGAGAACTGAACAACAGAAATGCAAACAAAGGGTAAACAGAATTAACATAACCTGCTTACCAACAGGGTAAAACAGACAGAATTTGGTGCATACTAATGGGAAGAGTGCATACAATTTAGCAGGCAAAAAGAAAAACATTGGAATTTTTACTTAAAAGCTTTATGATTTGGGCTATTCAAACTGTAATGTGATCAGGGGGAGGCAGACGGTAACCGATTGTGTGACAGCTTTCATGGAAACCTATTGTTGAGTGGCCGATGACGGACAGGTGCCTCAGGCAAAGCCTGTCAATAACGCCCCTTGTCATGACTACACACAGAACATAAACTACTCTAAGCTGCACACCTTTAAGAAAAATGAACACATACTGTATGTACAAACTGTGTTAGATGGAAAATCTAGTGTACCCCCTTGTTTTACAAACCCAAACCAAACCCAACAATCAGAGGTGATGACCTGGACATCATCAGGAGGCTCCTGCTGTGGTTTTTCCAAGACGTCAACAGAAAATTAAAAGCATCTACTTTGGAATTACATACACATCGCCTTAAGGCACTCAGACTTTAATGCACTTTTCAAACAGCCCAATAGAATCATTTAAACACTTCAATGATGAAGGATTTCCGTCACAGCACTAAGGATGAAAAATCATTAAGAGCCCTCATATCTCCATCACCCACGCCTTCTCTTTAGATGGCACTTGCAGGGAAATATGCACCTACTTAAATTGCAACTGGCAGTTAATTTGCCACTTGGAAGAGGAAAATTACTGGCTTGAAGAGACAAAAGGCATTTACATACTATTTTTTTAACATGCAAACAGACCTAAGCAACTTAATATGTCCTTAGAGACAGGAGTGGAGAACAAAGACATGGTTGAAAATGTTTCTTGATGCAGTTTGATAAAGTATGCAGTTATATAAAGTTTGTATAAGCAGTCCAGTTCAGATCATTTCCAAAGAACAAGACTTTCTTATTAGTCCCGAGGAATAATTCTTTACATTTTCCTCTTGCTCTTATTAAAATGTTGGATATTTTTTTTTTATTAATTAGTCATTTTAGTAGCTTAATCCTTACTTGCCACTAAAAAAGTTTTTTTCATTTGTTAAGCCACTGAACACTTGTCCATGAATCAAACAAGAGGAAAAAAAGCCCCTAAAGTCAAAGATGACACAAAAAAGTTTGAAAACGATTAAATAAACAACACTCATTTCATATCTTTTTAATACATTTTAAAGTAGAAAAAGGAGCTATTTGATTCACTTACCTGAAAAATGTCACAAAGAACTGGACTAGGTCCATGATGCTGCTATGTTGGGAGAAGGCAATCTACATGAGGGAAAAGATAATTTTGACATTATTCACACACAGACAAATACTATAGTCAAGTTAAAATCTATATTTTGATAAACAAATGTATAAAAAAGGCAATTATAATAAACATGGATATAAGACATTTTGCTATCAATTGTTTTTTTCTAAATTTGAAAATAAAAAAAATCATTGTACAAAAGAAGTACGCAAATGTTCCAAATATTCTTTGTTATTTTTTTTTTTAAAAGCACACAAGCTCCCCTTTCAGAACCTCCAGTGGATTCTGACATTGATATTTGACATTGTAAGGAGGTTAATATGAAATGGCATCTACAGGTCAAGTAAGCACTATGAACAAAACAGGCCTGCTAAAGGTCACTGACTCACTGGATGCTCTGCTACTAAAACTGCCTTAAAAAAAAAATCAATGTTTGGTTTCAACAGGACAAGACGAGATTATGATACAAGTTTCTGGCAGGAGGAAACAACTCAACTGATACATGTTTGTTCTGAATTTTAGCTCTTTACCAAATAAAATAAAATTTTAAAAGTGAGTGGTCACATAGTTTTACCTTTTCTAACGAAACACTAGCAAGAGCAATAGGAGTTATTTTTTCATTCTTGAACACATTTTTGGTTTTCATCAATAAGTAAAGTGAAATTTCTTCAAAAATAAAAATTTTAAAAACAGTCCAGCTGCTTTATTACATCCTGAATGACTAAAAATCTCCACCAGCACATTTCTGAGAAAACACACTGATGGGGTTTGCATCATAAAAGGCTGAACCATGGCATGAATGTTCACATTATATTTTAAATATGAGCCCCATCAGACTCCAGTGTGAACTCTACACCACACTGATGTGACCCACATGTGCAGAACAAGATGTGACATCACCCTCAGCTTGCTGTTTGTTTACAAAGTTAGCTAAACATGGATGCTACTTGATAGCGTGTCGATTCTGAAGTTGTTCAATCTGAGGCAATTAAATAATTATCTGACATGCTTGTTTAAGTTCAGTGTTTATATCTGAACCTGCCTCGGACCGCATGCTCCAGTGCAGCATTTTCTATTTTGGCACGAAGTGACAGGCTAAAACTAAAGTATCGAACAAGTAACTTTAGGATCGATACGGTCCATGACCGACGTTTGATGTTACCATCATACGTTTCTGCGGATTCTCAGTCATCCAGGACATGAAAAATTAAAAGAAAAATGACAAAACATCTGGACTTCTGTTCTAGCTGTAAACACATGGAGCTACAAGATTTAAACAGCATGACTCAAGGTCAATGTCTTTATTAATCCTTCACCCCCACCTCACTGATGAAAAAAGTCGCATGTACCGAGACATGAGCATTCACTCATGCAGTCACTTTGAAAAACATCAGATTTGTATCCGATTCAAGTACCAGTACTGAAAAGGCCTGGGTCGGATTTTTTAAAATCTGATTTGTCACGTTCAGACTGTGATAAAAATGTCAGATATGGGTCGCATGGGGGAAAAAAAAAATTCCGACTTGGGTCGCATTTGCCTGCAGTGTGAACATAGCCAAAGTCATCAGAGCAAACAAAACGCATAAACCTAATAAAAAGCGGGGCACATCTGTAAAATCATTATTTAGACAGATTTGTAGAAGAATGGTGGTAAACAAAACATAATAGTGCCGATTAGGAGGGGGTCATATGAAGCATGGACAGCTTTCTGAGTCATGAGTGGTTAAACATGATGAAAAAACAGAAGCAGTCCAATACATCCTAAAGTGCATTTTTCCCCTTGCAAATGCAAACACAAACGTAGTACAGTCTAAAGAAAAGTCAGCATAATTCAAATTAATACTTAACCCCATCAATGACTTCCTTTAGCTTATATTCATACCTAAAAGATACAATAGCTGGTGAACATTAAGTCCAAAAGCTGTTTCATCTTCATTAAAAGGACAGACTACATGCAGCCCTGGCAGCAAATTCGTGTATGATAGACTAAATCATGACAAGTCATTATCTACTACAGATGTTTTGAAGCCATTTTTGCCCAGAAAGCATTTAGACTCACAAACATAATGTCATCTGCAGCTGTTTGGAGTGTCTGATTGGCAACATGCAGGGTTGGGAAATCGAGCACAATTTATGCTTTTAGAGGTAGATTATTTGCTTCACATTTATGCTGACGAATGGATATAGGCATAAAAAACCAGGGATAATGGGTTGTTTAAAGAGAAGAAAGACGCTGATTTAGTACTGCAGCCATTTACGGGCAAATAATTCAGGCACAGCAAATCTATATGCCCTAATTATCAGCTATTGAGAAGCAAAAGATAACTAAATATTCAGGTTTACAACCAATCAGAACAGAAGAACGTAAAGGTTTATGATGAGACTGTTCATTTGTACCGATGTCCTTCATTGACAACTCCATTACCCTCACAAACTTCTGCCACCTTTGACTTTTTCAACCTTATTAACGAGAAAATGAGATCCGCTGATCTGAAATGTGATGCTCACTGACATGGCTAACATGAAAAGTACAGATGATTTGCTGGCATTTTTTTAAATAAATGAGCCATTTTGTTCTTACAAAACCCACTTTTCACACGGCTCAAAGCAATATAAGTAGGGTAAACTTAGTTTCAATTCGTCTATCTCAAACTGTCAATAGCATCAATTTACAGCTTTCTTCGTTGGGAGAATGACTGTTATTGAACAGAGCAACCACTTGATTTTCAATTATATAGATAAATGATGTCACTGAAAGATCTCACTCTGCAAAGCATGTTTCCTTATCTTAGTTTACATTTTAATGTTTGTGTTTAGCCTTAAAAAACAAAGAGTGCATTTTCAAATGTTATCGTAATAACTTGTTGTCCTGCATTATAAGGGCAAACAAGAAAAGAGACCTTATCCTGTTACAGAAGCTATTTGCTTTTACAGCTCAGGCTCAGTCTATAATAAGTAAGTGACTGTTGGCCAGAAAATTTAATAAAAAACTATTACTGTGCCACCTCCACAGATGGACCCAACCCAAAGATGTTATTACTCCAAGGTGGTCTACTCAACTACCATTTGAAATGGTTGGACAGGATATAAAAATCAATATCTGGGAGTGGACTAATTAGCAAAATGGTCTCAGTGTGCTATTATTAGGAATCACTGTTATCTCAATGTATTATGTTTCTTGGTAACGGCTTTTGCTTTTATCTAGACAAACAGGTTTAGTAGGAAGACGGTCATTTCAGTTGAGTCCTAATTCTGATGATTTTTCAAAACAATAAACCTCCTTACATTAATGTAATTACATGAAATTAGTTTTGTTTGTTTTGCCTTGTTTATATTCGCTACGGTGAGTTGGTGAACCATGTATGCAATAAAGTGTTTTTAATTTTAAGAGTTGATTAAATGTTGAAATGTTTGGTTTTTGGTGACCTTTCAGAATAATTTATATTTTGCTGAAGATATTAACCAACAGGCGCAAAATTTCTCCATTCACGTGCATGTTTAACACTTTTTAGAAACAATTCTGCAAACTTTTCCAGCATCAACAACTACTCTCTGTTGAAGCCCTCAGTGATTTATTTATTTATGTTCATTTAAATGTCCTATGCAACAGAGTGGAAACATTTAATTATAACTCAGCTTTGCTGTTAATCCTTGAAGTTTTGATAGTTCCACAGTGAATACAGTGTGATTTTTTGTTTTGTTTGCTTCATATTGTCAGAAACTTTTTTTCTGGAAACCTGACACCACTAAAAGCAAATTTTTCTCTGGTGTTGATTTTTCTACTGATCTATTTAAATCCTCAGCCACATTTATTCAAAGACAGTAAAAGACTGTTATATACACTTTATTGCCAAAAGTATTCGCTCACCTGCCTTGACTCACATATGAGCTTAAGTGACATCCCATTCCTAATCCATAGGGTTTAATATGAAGTTGGTCCACCCTTCAACTCTTCTGGGAAGGCTGTCCACAAGGTTTAGGACTGTGTTTATGGGGATTTTTGACCATTCTTCCAGAAACCCATTTGTGAGGTCACATACTGATGTTGGACGAGAAGGCCTGGCTCTCAGTCTCCACTCTAAATCATCCCAAAGGTGTTCTTTCGAGTTGAGGTCAGGACTCTGTGCAGATCAGTCAAGATCATCCACACCAGACTCTGCATCCATGTCTTTATGGACCTTGCTTTGTGCACTGGTGCACATTCATTTGGATGGGTGAGCAAATACTTTTGGCAATATAGTGTATCTTTGTAAATGATTCCTTTGTATGAGTCACATACACAGTCCTTACCTGGATCTTGATTGGCCAGGAGAAATTACTGACGTACACATAAAAGGTAATGTTAGGGTTGCTCCTAAAGGTGAACTTTTCACAGGAGAAACTGTCTCTGTAATCCTTGATGTTTGTTTTGGACACAATGGGCACCTCCTCTCCAGAGATTGTTCCAGCTGTTGAGAGAAAGAGTTCATTTTCAGCACAATGTCATTTAGCTTTCAAACAGCTTACACACAGAGCTGGGGAGCTGCTTTGGCTGCAACATGTTATTATGAATGCATTAATGGATTTATTTAGCCATTTTGAACAACAGGGAACCACTCAAGGGCAATCATCATTATTTCCCAACTGCATTTAACTTATTTTCCAATGACAAAAAAAACTACAAAGTGTGAAGCATTATTGTGGAATAACACACACCTTTTATATTTGGTTTCAAGAGAAAAGCTCAGCTTGAAAAAAAACAACTAAAATGTTGGAAATCACACTTTCAGTTGAATTCAGATTCTCACCATTTTAGTATGTTTGATCCCAAGAATTTGAGGTGAGTGTTTACACGAGGCAGGTATCAAAAACCAGCTTACTAACAACTAGAGTTACTTGTTTGGGTCTGTTTATTTTCTCAATGTTATTTTATCCAGGTGATTGTGACAATGGCTTAAATTCTTAATATCCATAATACCTAAAAGTGATGTTGTTTTTTGTTTTTTTAATAAAACTCTTTAAAAATTGTCAATTTCCCATCTGTTCTAATGTTCCAAGTCATTTCTCATTCTTCTTCATGTCAGTGGTTTCGCAGCATTGATATTCCAACCCACAGCTCTGAAACAAAAGCAGTGAAAATGACAGCTTGAATGTGGCTACGTGAGCATGTTTATCTTAATTGAAATCACCCCCCTCCCCCCCACCTAAAGGCGCCTCGCGCACTTGTCAATTGTGAAGAGGGCTCCTATTCCTTCTGAGACACAATATCTTTGCAGGAGAAAGGGGACCCAACTTCAAATATTAATGACGATGCTCTGAAAAGGTTAAGGTGGAGAGGAGGAGCGTGTGAGGTTAACGTGTTTTAGTAGCCAGAAAATGTCAGTGTTGTGGCGAAAGGAGAGAGGGACGGACGACTTGTGAGGAAGGGAGGACAAAAGATAAACAGCGGCACTGGACTGCAATGTCCTTGGGTGTCTCTCCTCAGGAGACCTATAACATGTGACACCACGAACACCAACGAGAGAGGAGTTAGTAATGTTAGTATCCTCACTTTTGCCAAAATCTCAAGCATTTTTTGGGGAAGTAAATAATTTCCTTTGGTGTAGAATGTGACATATTAACATTTCGCTGACAACATTCTGTATTTTAGCAGCTCAGCCAAGGTGGACATCAAGAGCAGAGAGCATCTATTTAATCCAAAACCTTAGTACCAGGATAAGACTGACCAAATACACTGCCTGGCTAAAATTAAAGTCACCATCTGGATTTAACTAAGCAAATAGATACGAGCCTGCTGCATTTGGTCAGATCTAGGTTCAGCAACAGTATGAGCTCAAAGAATGAGGTCAGCTGACTACCTGAATACTGAATGACCAGGTTATTCCATCAATGGATTTTTCTTCCCTGATGGCACGGGCTTGTTCCAAGATGACAACGCCTGGATTATTCGAGCTCAAGTTGTGAAAGAGTGGCTCAGGGAGCATGAGACATCATTTTCACACATGGATTAGCCATAGTCCAGACTTTAACCCCAGTGAGAATCTTTGGCAGAGTGTGTGCCCTTTTTATCGGTGGCAACTTCTTTTTGACCAGGCAGTGTATATTATGCATGAAAGATAGGAATCCTTTGTGATACTGATATAGTGCACAATAGAGCTGCACAAAATTTAGAAAATATATTGTCATCACAACATCAGTGAGGACTATATTAACATGGCAAAGGACTGGAATAGATTATAAGCTGTTATATATCTCAAATACTATCATTCATGTTCAGAATGCTAATAATACATTTTGGTCAATCCAATGGACATTTTAGTCCACACCTGATTTACATATTAATGGTAACAGAAGAGAAAGTGAGAAGTAAAGAAAATGAGAGTTTATCACAACAGAATTAATAATCAATATATTAAACAGAAATATTGCACATTGCTGGTTTTTCTCATTTTAAGCAGCTCCAATGCACAATAATATTGCAATGACAATAAAGTTTAGATATTTTGTGGAGCCCTATTCACCATACTATTACAAATAATCTGTAAACCCAAATTACCACAAAACTTAATTTTATTGGAGTGAGAAGTTTAATTCTGATCAATGTAAAGAATTCTTGCAACAAGGCTCTTCTATAACAAAACAACAGAAACTCTACCTGTTGACCCCACCGACCACGTGATGTTGAGGTTGAAGTTGTTTGATGCATTGATGGACATGTCCAAGTTCTTGTTTGCCTTTAAAAAAAATGTTAGTTCAGAAAACTCGTACAAAAAAGTTCACCCAAAAATGCTTTAAAGGACATCAATATGTAAGAAATACAGGACATTTTAAAAAGATTTAAGCATAACTTAATGATTATTATTGTTAAACAGGACTGGATGGTGTGTTTTAGCTCTACAAATGAAAACAGTCATAACATATTCCTTCTATTTAAGACGTTACCTGCTCAGGTGAGGCCATAAAGTTAATAGCAGTGTAGTGATTATCATCTTCTTGAATGAGGCTGAACGTGAACTGGTAGTCGATCAAGAGATTATCTAAAACACACAAAAAATAATCTCAGCTGTCAGATATGGCTTTGTGAAATCTTAATGGATTAGACAAGCCAATGTTACAAACATTGTAATAGTTGAGCGTTAAAAGACAATACAGTTCATACAAGTAGTAGGCTTTGGCAGTATTCATTGGCATTATAAGATGGTGATGCTATTTAAAAATTACGATGGTATATTAATCCTCTAGAGCCTGTTCACATGACCTATTCAAATTGATCTAGCCAGAAAAATATGACTTCTTTGAGACTCTGTTTCAATTTGTGCAAAAGTAGGGACTTTAAACTATACACCAGTTTTTTTAAGTGTGTTGATAGGCCAAATAAAACCGGAGTTATGAAACAGCATACGCCGCTTTTTTTCTGAACAGGACCATACTATTTGATGCACATTGCAACTGCAGGCAGTAGGTAACATGACAGTCTCATGGAAAAAACAGCTCAATCTGCTCTAAGTCTCATCCTTCTCTTGAGACTAAAAAACATAAACCCCCCAACCTCCTTTCTGACTGAGGCCCAAAGTTATTTGACAAGCGCAAAAAAATCTACAGGAAGAAGAAAATAAAAAGATGCACAAGTTGAATGAAGTTCAGTGGCAATGGAAAGACAGCAAGAGCGGGAGAAGCTAACACATCCCCCACGACCCGCCCCTTTCCACACCACCTGGGTAAAACTAGGGGTGCACAGATTTTCCTAATTTTGGGAGATGAGAGATTTGTCGATACTTGGATAAGATCAGTGGAAAAGATTGGATTCTCATCTGCCTCCACAAAGGTCTGAAAATCAGCCACTGTTTGAGGACTACCTAAAGCCTAGTGTGTCCAGTTGCAAGTTTGTATTGTTTCAAGGGTATTGTGCCAATGTTTTTCAAAAAAATAAGATTGGAACACTGAAGATGTATTGTGACCTTATCTGACAGTGTCAGCTATTTAAAGAAAAATTGGCAAAAATCGAAATCGGCAGGTCAGACTTTTTAAATATCGGTCATCGGCCAGAAAACTGCAATCGGTACATTCCTAGGTAATACTCTAGGGATGTACCGGGGCGGCTGTGGTGTAGTGGTAGAGCAGCCGACTTGGGAACAGAAAGTCACAGGTTTGACTCCCCACCATGCCCACGTCATGGTGTCCTTGAGGAAAACACCTAACCCCAAACTGCTCCCCAGGCGCTCACATACCTGCCTGCTGCTCCACTTGTGTTTCTCATGTGTGATGGGTCAAATGCAGAGCAAAAATTTCATCCTTGCATGGGAACATGCATTGACGACAAATAAAGCACCTTTACCTTTAACACCCTATACCACGGTATTATCTAAAGATAATATGTCGGTATAAACAATATCAATAGCGCCCAAGCCTCACAAGTAGATTTACTTGCTATTAAACAACTTTTTATGATGCAGTCATTAGGGAAGTACTCACTACATGTGCATTTTGCCAAATTTCATGTATAGTTTCCCAGTGTTATTTACATGTATGAGTTATTGTGTACAAAGCAATAATCTACACAACATGCAGGTTTGCAACAAATTTGTATCATGAATGTTTGTTTTCTGTTTGAGACAGTAGGTGGCATTTTGACAAGAAAATTAGATTACATTCAAAGACTTGTTTGTATACATTTCTGTGAAAGTGAAATAAAAGTAATTTTCTCCTGTGATCCAACTGGCAGTATGTCATTTTGTACACGCACAGAAAATTGTAGTGTGTGACTCGTCTGTTCAGTGACTACTGCTAGAAACTTTTTAAGGCAATGCACTGATGGTGTTATTTGTAAAAGTCACTGACCGGAAGACAGAAGTACAAACAAAAAGATCATTTAATAACAGGAGAATTTGCTAATACAAAGTATGAGCAAGCTGAATAAGTTTGTGCAATCTGTTTAGTGGCCTTTTTGTTTGCAGGGGGTGTTTAGTTTGTAATGCTACGTAACAAAGCTCAAGGAGTTCCAGTGGTGTCCAGAGGTTAAAACAAGCTTTGGGCTTTTAGTTTCTTGTCTTCTCATCCTCAGCGAGCCTGTTGTCAGGCTATGACATTTTAAAAAGGAACAAAACCTTGGCAAAGGCTCTGATGTCAGTAGAAAAGTGCTGAAAGGCAGATAACAAATCACTAAGTCCAACTGTGGCAGCGTGAAGGACACTTCATCGTGCAAGTAAACAAAGACATAACAAACACCACCATCTACAGTACACACAGATACAGAAGCCGACTTGGGCCACCACTCTGCACCAAGTGATAGCTTTATGTAAGCACTTTGCACTTTGACAGGTTTTCCTTTTGCTTTACAAGTCACTTTATCGTTTAGTCAACTTTGGGAATGAATTAATGAATAGGTGCGTGATTAAGTGAGTAGACAAGTGGAAAAATTTGACTCTGCTGTCTCCTTGATTAGCTCAATCACTCACTCACTCTGACGCACTTGACATTTTCGCAACAAGTCATTCTGTCACTGAACAAGCGCCCCTGGTGCCAAGGTGCTAAGATGCACCATCTGCCCCAAGCGGAAGAGTGCAAGTGGCAAAGTAAAAGGGAAGAAAGAAAAGCAGCGAGAGACATAGCCCTTAATGTGTGCATGTGTATGTGTCAGAACATATGAGCTGTCTCCTTAGAGTGTAGCTGTCCGGTTGATAATTACTCACAGTAACAGGTTCCTCTGAGTGGATTGCCAAGGTAACGGTTTTCTGAGTCACATCTGCAGGGAAGAAAACAAAAAGGAGACAACAAGAGGTAGATAAGTGCTAACAGGCTGAGAGCAAACATGCCTCTTATTGGGTGTTGTGTACACCAAGTGCCAACACATGAGCTCCAGCTGGTGGTGCCTCATCGAGACTCTTAGTTCTGACAAAAAAAGGATCAATGTGATAAGTTTGTAAGTTTATTGGAATTTCTTGAACTTTTGTTTATCAAAGCAACATAGTAACATGAAACAGGAACTACAGATCAAAGAAAAAGCTTTTCATAGGAATAATATAGATAAGACAGCAATTCTTATGTTTCAAAAGATCCACAACTAGTGGGTGGAGAACAAAAAGTTCAAAACGAGCTGTGAAAAGTCCACAGCTGATCCAAGTTTAAAGACATGGATTTGTTTATCAGAGCTACACATTGATATCTTCACACTGCTTAGAGCTTAAAACCTTAAAAATAAGTATTAGGTTTTTCTACAAACCAGCCATCTGAAATGATTCGTGCAAAAGTCATTTGGAGAGCTGCAGGAGGGCTTGTTTTATATGCTGTTGAGGGTCAAGTTTTTCCTTCTTGGACTCGCTAAAACAAATTTGTAAATGAGTAAGATGACTGAGGTCTTAATGACCTGGAACTATCAAATAAAGGTAAAAGATAACACTTTAAAATATCTACTTTAAAAACAGAATCTGTTTCAAGTAGGGCTGGGCGATATGGTGGAAAAATGGATCAATATTAGTGTTTCACATCAATCATAATTATTGATTTTTTTTTTGTTTTACCTGTTTGAAATAAGGACCAGGAGAAAAAAAGGACAGTTAATACTGCCAAACTGGTAATGTGAAATGTCCTATTTTATGATTTCTCTGCCTAGATCCCCCAGAATGCCATGCAGTCCTGAGTCAGAGATCAGCGAAATGATCAACTTTTGATTGGACATATATTTGACATTGATGACATGTCTATCATGAAATAGTTATTTCCTACTGATATTAAAGACGTGTTTATCGCAATATATATCAAGGTTTTTTATTGATATTGAATACATTTATTGCGAAATATATCAATATTGTTTTCTATTGGTATTGGTGACATGTCATTCACCATATGTATCGTTTCATATTGATATTGATGATGTGATGATATACACTCACCGGCCACTTTATTAGGTACACCTGTCCAACCGCTCATTAACACTTAATTTCTAATCAGCCAATCACATGGCGGCAGCTCAGTGCATTTAGGCATGTAGACATGGTCAAGACAATCTCCTGCAGTTCAAACCGAGCATCAGTATGGGGAAGAAA